>JAYRCO010000339.1:0-29710 GCA_037042815.1 Ceratobasidium papillatum | reverse complement strand
CTAATACTTGCTTAGCACTACGGAAGCGGCTGCTGGGCTCGCCTGGTTACATTGTAAGGGGTCGCTATAATATCGCTCTTGATATACAAAGTATCTACATCGGGTTATATACATGCAGAGCGGGCAAAATATACGGAGAACATCGGAACACGGCATATATGCGCTGGAATAACGGAGCGCGCGTGATCTCGTTCAACAATAATGATATTTGAGCTCTACTAAGCGATGCACAGAGCACGATATAAGTTGCGTGAGACTTGAGCAACTTTCAAAAATACCCCTTTTAGGGGGTGCGTTGTAGACAATGGGATCGGTTGCTGTTATGATAATGCGTTGTCTAAGATGATAGATGAGACCAAGTAGTAAATATAAAGGTCAGGTGGCGTGACGGGTATGTGGTTCAAACATGAAGTGGCAACGTGGATGGAAGTACAAATAGGCACGGATTGAATAACATCAGAATAGGTAAACGGATACTTGGAGTTTGGTTTTGACGGCTTTGATCCATTCTACACCGTAAACGAGTTTATTTTTTTCATATTGACGGTGACTACTTTACCGCCTCGTGGTGCCATGCGTTTGCCTCTTGCTTATTATGTACATGTTTGTCCAATGGTTCTGTTTGTCCAGCAGCCACCGTTCTCCTAGATCTTCCTCGCACACCATACGTGATGCTTGACATAAGCTCTATACTCCGGGTCCAACAGCTCCTCCAACAATCCGTCCACCATCCCTTGTGCTTGAGGTTCGCCCATTCCCATAATGAGCAGCAGCGGCAGCATAGCCCTATATACGTCCGTAAAGAGTAGACGTGCGAGTGAGCCAATCACCTTTTGACCTTCGTCGTCGTTCGGCCATGGTCCGGAAGGGATGAGATGCATGCGGTGGGTGATTGTATGAAAACCACGAACAACCTCTGAATCAAAGTCTTTTTCGGCGGCCGCAGGGATGCGACTCTTCCACATTGGATGTACAGGGTCGAGGCGTGTTGACATGTCTTCCCACGCTGCTATATCAATTCCCTGGGATTGCAAGGCACCTCGTAATATACGAATGCCGGCGGCACGCCGAGGAGCCGAGTAAAGAATAGCTGCTGGATCGCCAACTAGACGAGGTTGGTTAGTTTTGGTAGATCCTTAATTCAACGGACACACCTTCATATGCTTGGATCGGCATCTCTGAGATCATGAGCACTCCACCAGGTTTTAAAACGCGATGCAGTTCACGAAGCAGGAAATTATAGTCCTTAGCCTTTTGAGCAGAGGGTTAGGATGGACGAGTATGGTGCAGAGGACTAGACATACCATCGTCACACATTGCCTGGTATGAACGACGTCGAAACTCCCATCAGGCTCGGCGATTCCGGCGTAAAAGTCATATACCTTGAAAGTGATTCTAGGATGAGGCTCAAGCGCAACGAGGGGTTTGACGTCCAACGAGAGAAACTTTGCCTTTGGATACATCTCAGCCATTTCCAAAGCCCTCATGGTCGACTCGCGTTAAAATGGGAGGTAGATGGGTATAGGTCTAGACACTCACCATGTCCCGCTTTCCGTAACAAGATCAAGAACTCGCGCGATTGTCTGATTTATACCACCCCGTCCAAGTTCTTCGTCTACCACATTTGGCACATTTTTGCCTTCCTGGCACAGTTTCATAATTGTGTGGAGGACAACGTTTAATCGCTCCGCACGGGAATCGTTGGGAAAAACGATGGGAAGATTTTCGTCGGCAGTATATTGGAAGCCATGTAAATTGCGAAAATGATCTATGTCAGAGACGTATTGTCAGCTTAGTCTTTCGCCATAAGAAAACCGTTCCAAGAAACCTCTAGGTGCACACAACAAGACATATAGTTTGCGTACCTGGTACTTCAGAACTTCCAAGCGTACTCATCGTTCGTCCGCTGCTCGATTCTGAAGACAATGGACCTTCAGTGTCTTGTTCCTGCGAGAGATCGTGCCCGCCATCTGTAACAAAGTAGATTCTCGTATTATCGTCAAGGGGATCCATAGTGATTTAGGAGCTGAGAAGGAGCAATGTGATGGTTTGAAAGCAAGCAGTAGAATGTTGCCGGGGAGAGTTGGTGGATCTTGTGACCGGAGTGTTTCTCGGGCACCCCCCGACGCAATACAGTGGGGCATAACAACACGTATACTTGGCGTACAAACGGTGTGACGAGAAGTGAATTTCTCGGCGTGAACTCCGCCATTCAGTTCTGACTCAGATCACTAGGTCGCTGTTACTCATTGTTGATCAGGAGCCTCACGGCGAAACGCTAAAATTGTTGGGTCCTATTTAGGGCATAGGATTTTTCCGATCGGCAAAGGACGAATCAAGTAGTAGGTGGGTAAGGCTATTGGTACTAAATGCAGCACCATGAGAATGGCGTTCGTACTAATTAGGCTATCAGCTTTGGTCGTAGTCAACCCGCGAACATGTATTGGCTCTCCGGAAATAAATTCACGTGACCGTTGGTCAGCTCGCCACCGTGTTAGAGTCAAATAACGGATGCTTATATTCAACAGCAACAATAATCAAGTTCACACTGGCCGCATACATCGCGAGCGCCGCCAGTTTCGAGCAACGACAGAAACAGCACTTGAAATAAAGTGTGGTACGGACATAGACGATTCAACTGGCTCGTTTGTCTCTGATTAAGAGTTTTAGATAATAAGCTCGACCATCTCCATATAGCTAGCGAGCTTCAGAACGTCGAAACCCCCCCTCACACTGAATCAAGTTTAGATGCCGAAGTGATAATCAAATAGAGAATATAACATTGATACTTAAGCCACTAAGTTCTAATTTAGCTGTAAGATCATTAACACAAGAGTTCTATTACAAGGATAAAGATGTGATACACGTGATATTAGGGATTAGGATGCGTTCCAGTAACCCGCGTAAACAGAAAACCGAGGTATAGGGCACGATAATGATACAGACGGAGGCTGAGTATAAGCCGAATTTGCTACTAGGCTGGTAGAGTTCGACGCATATAGGCACCGAGCTCGGGATCGAGGTCACTCCCTATTATTGATACAGCCAGATCCATCTCCCCGTTGACTTCGATCCTAGCTAGAAATATGACGTCGTTTGGTTCGGGCGACTCCTCGCGCTCCTGTTCGACCCTTGCCGTCTGTAGGGAGCTGGGTTCCTGCTCCTCATCTTCCATACGTGTTGCTATAATTAGATTCTTCATCCGCTCATCGAGAGCTACGACTAGTGGCTGCAGCTTCGGGAGTAATGACTGGTATGCGGGAACCGCGAGGACATCACGGATCATTCTAAGCACGTTGAGGTAGGCATCTGGGTCGTCCGTTTGAAGCGCCATGTTGAAGTATTCCACAATTGTTTGGTTCATTTCTTGTGCTGAAGGTACCTGAACGTCATTTTATTTGGTGAATATTCCAGTTGCTCAGGGATTTCCTAGATCTTACCTTGCGGGAAGAGAACAAGTTGTGGATGAACAAGCCAGCGGATGAATGCGTAAACGCATGTAGAGAATTAGAAGAAGGTAAAAGGCCAGTAGGGGCGGTCATAATTCTATTCTGAGAGTAGATGATAATGGAAGTGGTATGAAGTAGCTTGACAGAGTACAGAAAGTGTGAGAGACGATAATGTCCATCCCCAAGGTTTTATACCCAGGCTAGAGTGACATATCTATGCATAGAGTATCCTATCACATTACTTCCTTAGAGCAGTCAGTATCTAAGTAACAGTTCAGTTGTCGTCAACTTGTACACATCTGATATATATATCGAGCCATCAAAGGGGTGATAACACAAAGGTTAAACTGTCGAATGGTCACGTGACTAAGATATGAAACGACAACGTGCGCGACTGTAAGTAGATACCAATGAAGAGGGCCAAAATAGGCAATTGGATAGGTGCGTTTAGTTGTCTTAGCGGCTCGGGCCCATTGTACCCCGCAGACGAGCTTGTTTTCGGTATCCTGATCGTAGCTACTTCACAGCCTCGCGGCGCTATGCGTTTGCCTCTCGCTCATTATGTACACATTCGTTCTAATATCTATCACAAACTCTATCCATCTAGCGTCCCCCATTCTCCTAGATCTTCCGCGCGCACCATACAAGCTGCTTCGCATAAGATCTATACTTTGGGTCGTGTAGCTCCTCCAACAATCCGTCTACCATTCCTTGTGCTTGAGCTTCGTCCATCCCCATCATTAACAGCAGCGGTAGCATGGCCCGATAGACGTCCGTAAAGAGCAGGCGTGCGAGCGCGCCGATGATCTTTTGACCTTCATCGTTCGGCCACGGTCCAGACGGGATGAGATGCGCACGGTGGGTGATTGTGTGGAAACCACGAACGGCCTCCGAGGTACGACTTTTGCTGGAGAGAGTGGGGATGTGATTTCCCCACAAAGGATGTCCAGGGTCTAGACGTGCTGACATGTCTTCCCACGCGGCCAAATCAATTCCTTGCGACTCCAAGGCGCCCCGCAGGATGCGTATACCGGCAGCACGCCGAGGGGCCGAGTAAAGAGGAGTCGAGGGATCGTCGGCTAGACAAAGTTGATTATTATTGACACATGTTCGGTCTGGTGGACACGTACATTCGTATGCCTGGCTCGGCATTTCTGAGATCACGAGCATTCCGCCGGGTTTTAGGACGCGATGTAGTTCACGAAGTAAGAAGTTGTAGTCTTTAGCCTGCATTTGAGTTGGAGGTCAATATGGATGATATGAGATAGATAAGGACGAAACGCACTGTTGTGACGCATTGTCTAGCATGAACCACGTCAAAGCTCGCGTCAGGCTCGGCGATTCCAGCATAGAAGTCGTACACCTCGAATGTTATTTTGGGATGAGGTTCGAAGGCGACCAGGGGCTTTACGTCCAACGAAAGAAATGTTGCACTCGGATACACCTCGGCCATCTCCAGAACCCTGGAAATTGGTCCATGTTAAAACGGTATGTAGAGGTATATCCAGCCGCTTACCATGTCCCGCTATTTGTAGCAAGGTCAAGCACGCGCGTGTTCACATGATCTATACTCCCGCGTACAAGTACGTCGCCCGCCGCCGGAGGCACATTCTCCCCTTCCTGACACAATTTGGTAATCGTGTGATGTACAACATGCAATCGTTCCGCACGCGAATCGACAGGAAAAACGATGGGGAGATTTTCGTCGGCCGTGTATTGGAAACCGTGCAGGTTTTTGAAATAATCTATGTCATGAAAACGTCATTAGCGTGGTGCTTTATAAACTCCCAGTGCCGTAGCCAAAGCGGTTTCCAGCAGACATTCGGTTACGGTTGGCAAGCAAATCGGAAATACAGCAAGGAACAATTTTGGCAAGAAAACACTTACCTGCCACTTCAGCACTGCCGAGGGTACTCATCGTCCGCCCACTGCTCGATTCTGAATAGCAAGGACTATCGTGTTCTTGTGATATATCATCAAGCTGGTCGTCTGTGACAAAGTAAACTACCGAATTATCGTCCGTAGACTTCATAACGACCTAGGAACTAGGAGAAAATGATAGTAAGCTGAGAGCGAGGGAAGAGCGCCGCTGGTGCGGAGTTGGCGGACTTTTGTAGTGGTAGCGCCTGTCTGCCAGATCTGAGTGTCGTGGAATTCGAAAACACGTATATAGGCACACAAATCTTGTGACGGGTAATGAATTATTTAGCACAAACGCGATAGCTCTGCAATTCAATCTTAACACATGTCACTCAGCTGCCATCATCGTTGTCGACAGGTGCAACTGTATGGAATGAACACGGCAAAGACTCGCTATAATTATTGTATCCATCTTCCTCGTAGTTGCGCAGTTTCTCCGCTGGACAGAAGCACAGTCCAATATATAGATGGATAAGTTTATTGAATGTCCTACGCAACGCTAAGGACTAGGATTTTCGTACTACTTGGGTCATCATCCTGGTGGTAAACAAGAGGAAAACACTTGGCTCTAACGTGAGTAAATTGCACGTGATATTCGATCACCTTGCCACTCTCGGCCCGCCGGCCTCAGATTCTTCCATAACCTCTCTCGCCAATCATGTTTTCCCTGCCTGTGCGTGGTTCGATTCTGATGCGCCCCAGCCGGAACACATTTTTCTAAGACCTGTATTACGCCATTTGATCTTCTTATAAATGCGTATACGCAATGTCTATGATCCGACAAGTCATGGGCTCTAGAGAATAGGAAAAACTAGGAATCAAAAAGTTCTTTTCACCGGCCTCGCAATGCTTATTGGCTCCCTGGAGCTCTCTCCGATATCTCCAATTCTTGGCATCATCATCAAGCTACTCCCAATATCAACTGTGTCGGCTACGCCAACTTGTAGGAAATTGACGCGTTCCGAAATTGGCCGGCCATCCGTCCTTCTTTGGCACCGCAATCTTATCAGATTTCCACGGGAGAGATAGATCTATTTAGGCAGCACTCTCTTTGTGTTATCCTATACTGGCCCTCCCCATGTTTCCTTCGCTGTTCCAAAGTGTGCTCATTTCGGGGCTATCCGCTTTGGCTGCAGCCCAGGCGACCAATCCCACTGTCAAATCTCCCAACGTTTCTTATGTGGGAGTCGCGAACTCTACTCTCAAGTTCGATTACTTTTTAGGCGTTCCATATGCGAAGCCACCCGTCGGATCGCTACGTTTTAAACCTCCACAAGTGTGGTCTCCTTCGAATAGTCCACAGGTCGTGAACGCGACCGCATATGGGGCTAGCTGCCCCCAGGGAATCGATGTGGGTCTTCCTGTGGAATCGGAAGACTGTTTGACATTGAACATTTGTAAGTCCTTTCTTCTAAGTAGCCGTATGTTGCTGATGAGATGCATGATTTAGGGCGGCCGAGTCATGTTACCGGAAAAATCCCCGTTATGGTTTGGCTGTGTAAGTCCGCCGGCCCGTTATGCGAATTCTTTATCAAGCATTGACATATTTTATCAGACGGCGGAGGGTTCTATTTCGGAAATACGCTCTTGTATCCCGGTGATGGGATAGTAAATGCTTCGATTGTGACTGTGAGAAATACCTTTTTACTTGGACAAATCTAAGCCTAACAGTCCGACAGGGAAAGCCGGTTATATTCGCCACAGTCAACTACCGGACTGGGATATTCGGATGTAGGTTATGGTGTCTCCTAACTACGATATACTTATTGATCTACTTTATGTTAATAGTTCCACCGGGCCAAGCAGCCGCCAAATCTGGCGCGCTCAACTTGGGGCTCAAAGACCAGCGACTCGCTCTCGAATGGGTTCAAAAGAATATCGGATATTTTGGAGGCGATTCGAGCAAGGTCCGTTTTCGCCTTCGCGATAGACTTTCTTGGGCTCATGGCATGGTTCCAGGTCACTCTGTTTGGTCAATCCGCTGGAGCTATTAGCACGAGCTATCAGGCATTGTACAACGGTGGAAAAATAGGTAGCGTCTTTAGGGGCATGATATTGCAATCGGGGTCTCCATCTTCGTACGTCGTTTTTCCCGGCAGTTTGATCAAACTCACGTATACTTATACCGAATAGTGTCAACGTCCCACCGGCCAACGACCCGGTTCTGGAGACCGCATACAAGTTCGTTGTGAACGCTACTGGGTGCACGAACTCTTCCAATACGTTTGAATGTGTTCGATCTGCTCCATATAATGTGGTTCACCAGGCGAACCAGGACGTCATCAAGGTGAGTGCTTTGGCGGTATGTGACTGCAGCTGCTCACATTTGCGCATAGGCTCCCACAAACTCCACGGGTATAGATCAAGGACCAGTCGTTCTTGGGCCCACTCTTGCACCTGGGGACGTTTTTCTGCCAGAGTTACCTTCCGTGAGCGTGCATGCTGGACGATTTGCGAAGGTTCCGTTTTTGTCCGGAAGTAAGTGCATTGATATTAATTTCGGTTCGTTTTTTCTGATGTTATTTCCATACAGGCCAACTTGATGAAGGGACTCTCTTCCTCAACGGAGAACAACCTAAAACTGAGCAAGATGTTATCAACTGGCTCACTGCCAAACTACCTGGACTATATTTCGGCATTACGAACGTAACTGCCGTGAAGGAGCTTCTGAAGTTCTACCCTACCGACCCTGCTGCGGGTTCTCCCTACAATACTGGTAACGAAACTTTCAGCTTAGCAGCGCAATACAAGAGATTAGCGAGTGTCGTCGGAGATCTGATCTTCCAGGTTGGTTATTTCTTTGCATCGAAGTCACTTGCTCAATGTATGCGTGCTCTAGGCCAGCCGACGTGATTTTACACGAACTGCGACCAAGTTTGGAGTCAAAGCATGGTAGGACAACGTTTTCAATTCAAGAAAGCCGCCAATTAATCATACCTCACCCAGGTCTTACTTGTTTACTGAAGTGATTAACCCCGTCGGCAACGAACAATACGGAGTATATCACAGCGGTGACTTGGCTTACGTATATCAGGTAGTTCATACCACTCCGGATATCTCACAGGCGCTGGTTACGTTGGAGCAGACTGTCGCTGATTATTGGTACGCATTGGTGTTTTTTCAAGGGAGGCTGTGAGCTGATGTACTATAATCAAGGTTCGATTTTGCCTACAACCTGGATCCAGACAAAGGATCATATGCGCCAAGTAAGTAGCATCACCTGCATACATGATCTTCACAGCGCTAAGAAACTTTTTGCAGGACCTTATTGGCCGACCTATGGCACAAACGCTACGATGTTGCAGTTGGCTTCGAATATCACAGTCATCAGCGACACTTTCAGAAAAGATGCATTAGAGTTCATTATCAACAGTCCGAGCCTGTATAACTAGCCACGAGCTGAATAATAGATAGTTTCGTCAATATTTCAGTAGTGTACGTTTATTTACATTGCATCTAACCAATGTTAGCCAAATTTCCGGCTACAATATATTTACATGACAAACAAGAAAAGTCCAGCCCGCTATCAACGCCTGAAATATTACGACTAATAGCACGTAGAAATCCGCCTGGGTTACTGATTACTCGGCTGTCCTAAGTTATTTCTCCTCGGACGTGACACGATTGTCGATCGACGAGAGTTCTATGATTTCATGAGAATGGGGCCGTGGTGGATGTGAATAAACTCACAGTATCACTATTCCCTCCTTGCGTAGCAACGTCGGAGTTGACGACTGGTGCAATGACTTCGGCGACCTGAGGAGGCGCTGGTCGCTCTCCTAGCATTGGGTATCCGAGCTCTAAGTCAAGATATACATAATCGTATGCATGTTCTCCCATATCGTGAATATCGGCCCCAACAACCTCAGCGGCTGTGGTAGTGCGAAGACAAAGACAGGGGATGCAGTGGAATCCCCACAGTATGATACTCTGGGATAAGATATCATCGTATCAGTATCGGTCAAAACTATCGAGGCCACAAACTCACGGTAACCGCTAGGGAATACAAAAAACAGACTGTTGAACTTGCCAACTGGTAGCCTGCCTGCACTACGTAACCGAAAATATCAAGACCTAGTGGTTTAAACTTCCAGTGTACTCACCGAAGTGTTGGTCTAGCCACCCTCCTCGAATTACTGGGAGGTCGACAGATGGAGCAGCAGATCCTTGGGCAAATATTCCTGTTAGCATATTACCAACAATTCCTCCGATGCAATGGGACGCAAAGACCTGATGCAAAATCAGCAACCACACCACTATAAACGATTTGATCACATACGTCCAGGCAATCATCATAATGAAATCTAAATTTGAACTGGGTAGCCCAGTTGCAAGCCGTCCCTCCAATAATTCCGAATGCTAAGGCCGCAGGCGTACTAATATAGCCAGCGGCTGGGGTAATAGCCACTAGACCCGAAACAGCTCCTGAACAGAATCCAACTACAGACCATTTTCGGTTCATGTAATAGTCCCATAGCATCCAGGTGATGCCACCAGAGCATGCAGCTAGATGCGTAGCTATGCATGCCTGCACAGCCCGTAAATTGGCGGAGAGTGCTGATCCGCCGTTAAATCCAAACCACCCAAACCATAAGAGCGCGGTACCGAGTACAACATACGATGAGTTGTGCGGTTTGTACGCGAGGCGGGGCGTTCCGTACCCATCTCGTCGGCCAAGATAGATAGAGATGGCGAGCGCGGCACTCCCTGAGGATATGTGTACTGGCGTGCCTCCTGCCCAGTCCAGATCTCCCATGGAATGAATCCACCCTTGTGGGTTCCATGTCCAGTAAGCAATCGGATCATAAACGAGCGTGCTCCAGACGAACACGAAAACCGCAACGGGACCGAGCCGAGAATGCTCAGCAAAGCCACCTAGCGCAAGTGTTGGAGTAAAAGCTGCAAACATAAGCTGGTAGAGGCAGAACGCGTTAGCTGGAATTCGAGAGTTGGCTATAGAAGGTTGGTCCAAAACGCCCTGAAGAGCAAAATGTTTGAGATCTCCAATGAAGTGATTTGCGGTTGTGGAGTACGCCAGAGAGTACCCCCAAAACCACCATTGTAGAGACGCTACGGCGAGCGATATCATGCTAAAGTATAGCATGCTTAGGGCATTCTTGCGGCGCAAGAGCCCCGAGTAGAAAAAGCCGACGCCGGGGATCATAATCATGACCAGGGAGGTCGAACACAGCATCCAACCAATATCTCCCATATTGTAAACATAGGTCCTGCCAGTGAGGGGATCGTACCAGCTCAGATCGTTGGCTATTTTGGGTGATTTTGTTAGCTTCTACAACGCATATAGTCGACTACACTCACATTCGTTATAAGTGCTGTTCCACATCTTTGCCCCACAATCAGCTTCAAAGAGGTTAAAATCCCCTGACCTCGGCTCGGCTTCGATCTCAAGAACTCAAGTGTCTGAGGGATGGGGGGAGAGGTGTGGGGACGAGGGTAGTAGTGCTGGTCACAGGGAAGGCGAAGTATATGTTAAATGTTTGAGGACTAAGGTTCTCTTTAACCCGTGGCTCATGTTTTACCTGCTTCGGGCCCGAACATTCTGGGATGTACAATGGAAACGTGTTGCACTAATGTTATACTAAAACCAGTCTATCGATGCGCAATCTTACTGCGCCAACACTCTTCTTCCTTATCTCACCCGAACAAAATGAATTAACCCACGCTCCAGCACAGGTTGGCATTTGCCAAGAGGTCTCGCATTTGAACAGTCGCGCGCTGCTCGAGGCGAACGACTGGTGAACGTCGTGATTTTCGCAAGGTTTCCTAGGCTTAGAAATCCCTGGATGAATACATTGCACTGCTTTGCGACAATGTGGCTGTTCCAAAACCGGATATGCCCAGTTCGGGCCCCTTTCACTGCCCGAGAAAGAATGACATCTGACAGCTAACATGGACCTGGGGCTAGGCACAACCTTGTAGCACAGAGATGATCAAAGGACGTGTGAGTTCGTTTGCGCAACACTGCGTGAATTAGGTGTTTTCTCTCGAGCAAAACGCAGAGTAAAGCCTTACCTTCCTTTGTCCAGATATTGTTTTCTCCAAGTTTGGCTTGCGCGAAAAGCCTCAACATCCTGTAGTGCAAGTTCCTTCGGTCCTAGACAACACGTCCTTGGATCTTGTAGTCGAGATCGAAACCAAGTTCGTGTTTGCGCACGCTTAGTCAGGGTCATTGGCAGAAGAGCCGGCCCTGAAGCAGTTTCGATCGTCTTCTCGTCCTCGATCGCTGCTTCTTCCTATACGGCGAATCTCATTAAACGCTCGACGCTGGGTGCACCTGTTACTCAAGGATTCTGTACATGAAGTACATTATTCCTGACAAAACGGAGCGTTTTCATTGGTTCCCCTCGATCATCGGAGTTTCCTGAGGCTGATCTCACCGACGGACTTTCCCCGCAATCGCTCGAATTTGACGTCAAACCACGATTTTTCCTCGGATCATGGCACGTGTCTTCGAGCTATTTTGACTTTGCTCGACGTTGTGGCCGTATTTAGGCGTGCCGCTCAACGCCCTCGGTGGTTCGACCCGATTCGCGGAATCTAAACATGACGAGTTCTGCGCCTTTCTTGATTGTTGGAGCTTCCGCTCAAGGTGACGCGCACGATGTTCGAAGTTGACGCGTCAGCACTAATGCTTTTATGAAGATACGCATCCTCGTTTGGACGTTTGCGATTTGCAGGCGAAATGCCCTGAACAATTCACTTTATTTATCCTCGCCTGGCAGAGAATTAACTCATCAAACTACCAACCGACAGCGGCTCAATATGAAGAAATAGGTTTGTCGCCACTCGATCATCAACTAGAAATTCGGACGTCTCATTTTATTTGTTTTAGCGGGCATTCACGGCATGCCATACACACCTTGGCCGTGAGTGCTACTAGGAGTCACCCTTTTTAATTGCGATATCTCATAAAAATGTGCTCAGAGGTGATCCAGAGGGAGTTGTGCCGGACAAACATGGTTTATGGCTAGGTATGTGGTTACCGCCAGTCTAGGCTCAATTGGGTGACTAACCTGAATGTGTAGGCTATTGCAACCACGCGTGTAGGACAAACCGGTTCTCGCTTGAAGCTGCTTACGGCTTACTGATATCCTTTCCTTTCGCCCAGCCATTCTTTTCCCTACCTGGCATCGTATTCATATCATGCTTATAGAGGTGGGTTTCATACCCCTTTCGTACACCATATGTATTTGACCCACTTGTTTAGCAAGCAATTTCCAAGTCTGCTCACGACATTGCTGGCGAATTTGAGCGACAATGTCCCTCCGAGTCCTACAACTGGGAACGAGCTGCTCGCGAACTTCGTTTTCCGTGGGTGGATTTTCACGACGATTTGGCAAAATATCTCATGAGTTTCCAGGTTCTGGGATTGGACTCATCCGAGAACCGGACGAGAAGGTTTGCCCAAGATCTTCACTGAGGAGACTGTGGAGCTTCTTATGCCAGGCGGAAAACTCGTCTCTCACCAAAACATACTTGCGTATCACAAGTTCACCAAACCAATCCCTGGTTTCACTGACCGTTTGGAGTACGGCGATATTTTCGACGCGAAGGACCCGAGCAAGACCCCTGATCATATGGCCTATTTCAAACAATGGGACCGTACGTATCGGTGGCCTAGTTCCACTCCGATCAATGTTACAGAAGATATCAGCTCTATAAACGAGTAAGCCCCCATAAATCTTCTGAATTCCTGGCTAATACCTCTCTTAGCGAGCTCAAAGACAAATGTGAGCCGTATCCACTCGGAAGCTGGACAAATCTTAGATCGGACGTTGCTTCTATGTTCGGGTTCCCGATTGATATCCCACCTGAACAACATGCGAATGCGTGAGTCCACGACCAACGAACGACAAGCCGCCTTAAACCTAACGTACAATCCTGGAAAAAGCTGGGACGAGTTCTCGAATACCACATTTCAGTCTAGTCGCCCCGATGTTGATCACAAAAAGCCACTACATTCGTCCTTTGTCTGGAACTGTGGTATGTTCTCCACTTCGCCGATTGCTATGACGCGAAACTTACTTCTGTGGGAACAAGCATCTATCGAGCAATCTCATAACAAGATCCATCTCATACTCGGAGGGTCTGGTCATATGGTAAGCACATAACGATTTACTTTAAGTTTTGCTTATTCAAATGATATCTCAGAGCGACAATGACACTTCTGGTGATTATCTGATTAAATTAAGCTAGCCTTATGACTAAGTTGTCGCTTTGAAGCATTCGATCCCATCTTTTACCTTCACCACTGCAACCTGGATCGTCTTTGGGCATTTTGGCAGCACATCTATCCAGATTACGTAGCCGGCATAGAGGGCTATTTGGATATTGACGGAATGACTCGTCACCCGTTTAGTGAGATCATTTGGGACGACGAAAGCCATCTGAAACTCATGAATCTTTATGTAGCTCAATCAGGCGGCACGTTTGTTGAGGGCACCAATCAAAATGTGGATAGTGAGACCCCTCTCGCACCCTTTCGGAAATGGGATGGGACATATTGGACTTCAAAGGATGCGCAGTTTCTTTGTCGCCCAAGAAGCAAATGTACGCACCTTTTATTCAACTCATGACGAGTATTTAATATTCAGCGTCAGACTACACATACCTGCCGATTGGACCCATCCACCTAAACACATCAAAACCCCTCTCCCTATCCGAACGTGACCGACAGCGAGCGTACCTGCAGAGATATTTCGATCCACACTACGATGATTATTCCGACATTCTCGACCTCGGCTTGGTCACGCATACACCTCGTCGATTCGTTCTGTCGATCAGTTTATCTCAAACTGCTTTTCGTGGATCGTATATTCTCCGGGTATACTTTGAGAAAAAGGAGATTGGGTCCGTTGCTGTTCTTGATCGTGGCGGGAGTGCCAAGTGTGGGAACTGTCAATCGCAGCGGAGGGGCGGCGTCAGAGTCAGGGGTGTAGTGGCTATTCCGCATGCGGTTATCGTTGGAGCTTTGGGAGGATTGGACGAGGACGAGGACGTCGTGGATACCGTCCATGCTGCTCTAAGCGCAAGATTGACTCTCCCGAGCGGACGAGTTATGGCCAGGCTCGCATCCAGAAAAGAGGGACTACCCCTAGAAAGGCCAGTTCTGGATGATGACACCACCCCTTCCATCCGACTTGTCTCGTGTGATATTACACACTCGGGACTCTCACAGGGCGAGACGAACAAGTTGTACGACTTTGAGAACTGGACGGATCACGGGATGGTCAAATCTGGAGGGTGGCTTAGGATGAACGCCTAGCTTTGGCGGGGTGTAGTAGTTATTCGCTGTCGCATATGATTTTCATTGTCTCTGGTATTAAATGCTTTTGAATGTATGGATTCGGGTACATTGTTTTATGATTAATTTGTTGAGCAAAACGATCATGGCCCCACGCTGTGAGGATCGAGCTTCCTGGCACGCATACATACCATACAGGTTCTTCAATATCAGCCTTTTCGGATCATGCGACTTCAGAACTAGCACAAGAGTGAGAAGAAAATTTGAATTACGGATGTTCCTGTCTCTAAATACATAACACTGAAAATGAGCTATACCATGGTGGGAAACTCTGGCGGTACTACGAAGAACGTAAGGGGCAACTAACTACGGAGGGGATCGGAAAAACGACGAGATTGCCGAACATAATCCACAGGCGCCGTAAGACCAGGCTAAATATAGGCATCAAGTAATGAATCTTGAAATTGAAGTTAACTTGATACGGCGAGTTATAGTGTCCCTCGGGCAATTCTGCCCGGTACGCCGAGCTAGGGTTCGGAAGTTCTCGTCGCTTGACAGCTCAAAACTGGCTGATCGATGGAGATAGTCATCAGACGGCCTGAACCACCCGCGCTGCTATCAGTTCATTGCGCATTCACTTCTTATATTAAGCAGTGCTGTGATGCGAGCTTGCTCTGTATGAGAATCCTTGTGCACCTACTCCAAGTTTGTTGCTCCATCATGGGCGATCCAGTTTATATGATATTCTGTGGCTTGGGTGTTGTGCTAAGTCTGATGTTCCTGCCATGGCATTGTCAAGTGCGTAGTGTCAGCACGCTGATATTTCTTGGTTGGATATTTCTTGCTTGTCTGGTGGCATTGATCAACTCGTTGCTTTGGGCTGGTAACGTGGACGATAAAGCGCCAATTTGGTGTGATATAAGTGAGCTTTTGAAGGTTTCAACCACATTTGCTTACATCGCTTCCAGCGATACGGTTCAAAGTCGCGCTGCACCCTGGTATTGTCATGGCTGGCTTGTGTGTCCAACGTCGACTTTATCGTATCGCGACAATCAAGGAAGTGGATAGCACCAGACATTCGGTATGCGAACAGCTATCTTATTCCAAGACGAGATCTCCAAACTAATAGTTTTAGAGGAGAAAAGAGCTTATGATAAACTTGTTCCTCGGTGTAGGTCTCCCTGTTTTGACGATTCCGCTGTGTATGTAACGCGACCTGGTGCCGAGTACATTATAATGGTTAACGAGACAACAGATTACGTGGTTCAAAGGTTCAGATACATCATTGTGGAGAATATAGGCTGCTGGCCGAGTAAGCACACAACCTTACTGCCGCGCGTTGGACCATTTTAATTTCTTTGGATTAGGCGTTTCTGGCACGATTTTGTCTGCACTGGCGTTCCATATGTTGCCGTTTATTGCTAGTTTGGCATCATTTTTCTACGCAAGTTCGTTGAGTTTCAGCTTAGATACAAGTTCATGCTTACGCTTAGTGCTCTCCACTCAGCTCTCACGATCCGTGCTTTTCTCAAGACGCGTCGCCAGTTCTCTAGCGTGCTTTCCGAATCTCACGCCGACCTAAGCCTGTCTCGATTTTTCCGGTTGATGGCGTTGGCTGCCACGGAGATGGCGCAATCATTATCGTTCACGCTGTATGCCCTTGTGAGCGACGCGCTGGACAGATCGCAATCTCCTTGGGCATCTTGGGCGGAGATGCATCAGGAGATATACAACGTCGAAACCCACTCGGAAGAGTTCCTGGAGGCGTGGTTCCAGGTTAAAAGAGGATATGAACTTAGCAAATGGGCCATTCCAGGGTCTGCGTTCATGTTTTTCATGTTTTTTGGGCTATCGGCCGAGGCGACCAGGCACTACAGGCAGGTATTTGGGAGGGTCTTTGCTCTGTTCGGCATCGAATCCTCCGGTCTCAAGCCCAAGAGACGAGCAGTCAGACGGTAAGCATTTATTCGAGATTTAGATTACCAGCGTGGCATTTGAACTTGTACCATATATAGGATAAATCAATTGACTCAAGGGGTCATATGTATTGATCAGGATGACCCAGTTATTCCATCTCCAACCCATATCCTTGATGCCACCTAGTCGAACGCCGGCCCTTCTCTTATCTTAGACGATAACCTACAAAGCAACCTAAGTAGCAGAGAATGTGTCTATGAAATGGAACGCCTAGAGATTCGAACGGCTCAAGACGTAGCGAGCGGGGGGAGACCGGATGAGATAGTGAAGCATTCCTACGAAGCGCTGGAGAGTTCGCATGCTCTTGTTTAACTGTGTGTATGCGTATGGGATCATGAATAATAGTATGAAACTAGACTGAAATGCTCCAAACAAGGAGAAATTACGCGTACGGTTGAAATAGTACAACAAAATAATAAAACAACGTCTAACGAAACAACGAAGAAGAGTAGCATGGTTATCCTAGAGGCTACTAAGCGATATCAGGTCTGTGCGGCCCGTTCTGGCTCTGCGAACTATGACTCCGCGTCATCTCCAGCTTGGGCGGGACGTTTACTTCGAGTGGGTTAAACCGCATTGCGCCTACTGCGCTCGCATATGCACTCGCGCGATTCGTATTCGTATGTGGAAGACCCATAGTAGTCGATATAAGTCGTCGTGGGACGGACACGTGGAGAACCTGTCCATTAAACTCGGCGCGGATCCTAGCCATGTCTGTGTCCCACCCGTATGTGATGCGACGCTCGAAATTGGCGGGAGCGGGGCGTGACACATCGAGATTGAACGGAGCAGGTTCGAACTCTGTATCCCATCGGCCGGTGGACATGTGTGAGCAAGTAGTATCTATCCGATTGCTATGGAAGACAGGAAGACCAGACCCGGGGCACAGCCACCCCACTACACCGGCCGCGATGACGAGAAGTCGGCCGCGGCGTGTTGCGACAGTGATGGATGAGTGGTTAAAGTGGGGCATTCTAGTGTCTTACGTCAGCGGCGTCCAACTCGACACAAGAAAGGAACTCACCGACGGACGAGAAGATGTTTGCCCAGTCACATTGACAGTCATACTGAGTTGACCGCCCGCACGGTTCATGACACGACAAGGAAGGGAAGCCGTACGCCCATGAACTGGGAGCGGACGGTGAGGTGCAAGTACGCGGCGGTTGTGTAATGGCACTCCTTGTCTACCACAGGGCAAACGGTTGTGAGATCGTTCAGGAAATCCATGGCGATCCACCACTGCAGCCGGAGTTGAACGACACAGAGTCTACAAGCACTCCAGTGGATAAAAATAGATAGTAGCATAGAGAGTCGCTGATGGTGGGAGTTCGGTAGTCAACTCGGCGAGGTTCACAGTATCAGCGTCTTCCCAGGGAAAGGCTGGGGATACAATTTTCGTATAGTTTCCTCCGATGGATCCAACCAAGAGTGCATCAGAAACGACGTGAAAAATACGGCTGGGTGGCATTTCCAGCTTCGCGATCCCTCTGCATGGCTTTGCCTACTTGACTGCCGGCTTGGTGGAGGTGGGAAAGGTGAGCGTAAGGATGTTTTGCTTCGTGGGTGATGTTCACGTGACAGTTTGTCAGCAGCTCATTTTTGAGTTGCATGCATCAGATCTTTTCAGCGCCGACCGTTGTCTCCCCACCTATATGATAGTCCTTTTAAAAGTGCCTCGGACATGTAGCTTGCAGATCTCAAATTAATTCACTAAGGCTCCTAATGAATGCGCATATAACGTGCCTGTGCTCCGATCCATTCGTATGACATAGTAGTACATGCTTGAATAGTTTCAAGCGTCGATTGGGCAGCCTCTAAACTAGGTTCATCTCAGAAGTGCAGTATTAGATCATATCGGTTAGATATAACTTAGTTCCTAGACATTCGCTTACTCCGACTTCACTATTCTCTCTATTGAAAGTCTCCGACGAAACCTCGGATCTCAATGAAGCTATTAACCTTCAAAATCACGCCGATATACTTCTTCCCCTGACTCACCTTCGCAAAATCAGAGTGCTTGATAGTCCTGGTATAGCTTTGATTATTCGGTTTGAAGATTTCTCCGAGCTGGGCGATCTCGAACAAGTAATCAAGAACTACAATATGACCTTTCTTTTGACTTCCAGCGACATCCAGAACCGAGCAGTGAAAATTTTGACGGAGCATGCGGAGATGGACGGACATGGCTATATGAGGTTGCAGGGCCCGCCGCCTAGAGATAACAATTATCCGTTGTTTGGTTGATTGTTCCATTTTATTTTCTTGAACGAGTCGTTTTTCTTTCCCTTGTCTCTCTTCAAATCATCTTCTTAAATTTTCTCCTTTTACATACGTGGAGATGCGATTTATCGTCTAGATGGTGATCATTATATAGCTAGTAGGCTTGTCTTTCTATTTTGACATGTCTTTTGTAGTTTAGGACAGTCGGAGCTGGATGCCGTTATTGTGGTGGCCCTTGGGTCTGACTAATCGAATCGAGTGAACTGTTCAATCGAAAGCGGTTGATTTTTTTGAGAAAGCAGTTGCGTGCATGTCTATACGTGCAAGATCATGGTGCTTTCAAAACGTTCGCAATACTGTTTGGGTCGATCATGACAGAAGTGGCGTATCGCTTTATGTTAGAGTGGCCAATGCAGATGACGAGAATGTTGGCTCAAACAGGTCCATTTTGTTTCTGTAATCGACGATGCAACAACACGATCATTGGATTCCGCTACAAACTGGTCTAACAACGCTTATATGCGTATGATTACGCTCACTCCTACTTGATACAAGGAGAACTTAAACGATGCTGCCCCAGACCACGGTCTTCGATTTATCTTTCTGCCGTTACACATGGTCACGCACGCACAAACGACCTTTCAAGTACAGAATATAACTGTAGATATCCCATTGCACGGATTATTATGATTCTCATATGTAGATAACATAGTAAAGCTACCTAGAAAACTGATCTCAGAACAATATGATATCAGACCGTTGCCCGGCAACAAGTAGCTCCCAGACAGACCTTTCAGTGCCCAAGATGGATATAAGGCACCCATCGCGTAAACGCCTTGTCTCCCACTTTCGCCCGAAGACATTTGACAGCCTCATGTAGCGCATAAGCCGCTCTTCTAGTATCTGGCACCCCTCCCTCAAGCATACGCGCATACACCTTCTCGGCCACAAGTGGGGCGTCTGTGTCGTGAATGGACCACATTGTAGCTACAACCGACGGAAAGCCTGCCATGAGCATTCCCGCTGCCAAATGAATTGATTCGTTTGATAGTGTTTCGTCTCCTGTGGCCGTTTGACAAGCTGAGAGGAACGCAAACTGAGCGTCCTTAAGCGGCCTTCTTGTAATCGCTGCTAAATCAAGAGCGCCATCCGCAAGATGGAATGCGCTCCTGGTTGGATCGGCATTATTCTGAGACGCGTGACACGCAATGTGGGCCCAACTGTGTTTCTCCATACCTGCCAGAACAGCGTGGCAGGTGGCGTGGCGATCATCAAGCCTAGTGAATGGTAGATTGACAGTGCACCTCTGGATTCGGTCTAGCTCATCAGCGGTACCTGGTATAGGTGGAAAGCCGAGGGTAGACGTCTGATTGACACCCAATACACCCAGAAACTCGTCATGTGCTTGGGGAGGTGCCAAGAGAGTACTCAAAGTAGGGGTGTAGGATGAGACTACCAGATTGGGAAGTATCGAGCGCTGGTTAGTGTAGTCTCCAGCAGCATGAATGGGAAGGAAAACTAAAGGCCCAGTGGCGCACCATGTAATTCGCGGCAGGTGACCATCCAATGGAATATCCTGTTCACCTCCTTCAGTGAGCAATTATGTTGCACGAGGAGAAAAACGTACTTACACTGTATCCAAGGAAGTCCACCACGGGTTTTGCCACATCGTTCCATAGCATAGTTAACACCTTGCCAAGTATTTCGTGGGGATTAGATTGAGTGCTTACGCCACGATTGATTAAGCCTTGGCTCTGAAGTGAGCTCTTTAACTGATTTTGAGCTGCAATCGCTTTTTTTAGGGTGAAGCTGCATAGGGGTACATGTGAGACGCTAGTTTGTCGAGGGAGTAGAATGAGGGCATCGCAAGACCTGTTGTGAGTGATAATAACGACCACAGCACCCGCTCTAGATGAAGTAAGAAGCTCGGACATTGAACGAGGGCAAAAAAAGTTGTGGAAACCTTCCCGACTTCGGATTTCACAAACTAGGTTTTTCCATATGTTTGCCAGATTTCTGTGCTGATCAGCAGCCTCATCGAGAGACGGAGTATAACCAGATATGGTAGGCGCTTCAGCTCTAAGCGAAGATGAGTGATTGAGCTCAAGAGAAACCTTTTCAAACTTCTCAGCAAGCTGAGCGTCAGCAGAGACCAGCTCTTCGATAGGCGTGCGGAGCTGAAGCAGCTGATTCCAAACGATAGACCGACCCGCCTCAAGCCATTCAAGTGCCTTGTTGTATGCTTGACAAGAAATAGCTATACACGCTGCTTCAACCGCCAAACCCTCTATATCTGACTTTATGAGCTCGTATCGACGACTCACCGTAGTACCAAGCCAGATGACCTGGGGTACCAGGGAGATGGCCTGGCCATACGCATCCAGTGACGACGGGAGTGCATGTTGAACAGATAGCCGAGCCCAAAGAAGCGAAGCTTTGAGTTTAAACAAGGGGTGTCCAGTGGGAGAGTGCGCAGATTGTATCAGATAAGCAATACACTGCTGGATGTCAGCTGGCTCTTTGAGATACCAGAAGCGACTCTTGTACGAGTCCCCAAGGTTGTTAAGTAGTATCGGTCTGTTTGAGTGGCCATCAGGAAGAAGCGATAATGCCTGTGTTAAGTTTCCTATAGCCTTGTTAATATCCTCAAGTTTGCCTAGATGACAAAATCGCTCCATTTGTAGGTTCCCAAGATTGCTTAACAGCGCTGGATTATCTGTGCGATCTTTAGGGATGAGTGACATTGCCTGTACCATGTGTTCTATCGCTTTTTCAATGTCTTCAAGCTTGCCTAAACACTTATACCTGCTCCTGTGTGAATTACCCAGGGCATCTAACCAATATGGCTTGCCTGCACGGCCGTCAGGAACGAGTATTACCACCTGAGTCAAGTGTTTTATTGCCAGATCAATGTCCTCGACTTCGCTTAGATGCTCAAATCGACTTGTATGTGAGACTCCAAGATTTCCCAAATACTGCAGATTATATGCGTTGTCATCGGGAGTCAGTGATACTGCTTGTTTCTGGTAGTGTATAGCCCGATCGATATCCCTGAGCTCGCCTAGACGCTCGAATCGCCTTGCGTATGAGCTGCCAAGGTTATTTAGCAACGCCGGTTTAGCCATATGGCCATCAGGAGCAAGTAAAACCGCCTTTGTCTGGTATTCTACTGCTTTGTCTATGTCTTCAAGCTCGCCTAAGCGCGCAAATCGAGCCATGTACGAGCCCCCAAGGTTGCTGAGAATGAGCTTATCTCCAAGCCCATTAGGAGTGTGCAGTACCGCATGCGTTTCGTACTCTATTGCTTTATTTATGTCCTCAATGTTTCCTAAACGCCCAAATCGCCATGCGTGCAAGAGCCCTAGATTGTTCAGTAGGGCTGGTTGCTCCGCATGGACACCTGGTGCAAGAGACATAATCTTTTCGTGGCACTGGACTGCCTGGTTGAGGTCTTTGAGCTCTCCTAAGCACTCAAATCGGCTGGTGTGCAAGACCCCAAGATTATTCAAGTATCTTAACTTATGTGTATCAGAGTCTGCGGTGAGTGATACTGCCAGTGTCTGGAACTCTATCGCCTTGTCGATGTCACCAGGTATACCTAGATGCTCGAACCTCATACGAAGCGAACTTCCAAGGTTGCTCAGCCATCCTGGCCTAGATGTGTGCCCGGCGGGAGTAGAAAAAATTGCCTCTGTTAGGTACTGTACCGCCAGATTTATATCTTCAAGCCTGCCTAGACAATTGGATCGGCCCATGTGGGAGCTCCCGAGGTTACCCAGTAGAAGTGGCTTGTGGGCATGAGCAATAGGTCTAGTTAACAGTGCTTGTGTATCATACTCTATTGCCTTACTTATGTCTCCAGGACTGCCTAGACGCTCAAATCGATTGATGTACAAGTTCCTAAGTCTATTTCGCAGATCTAATTTGACTAGATGGCTATCTGGGACGAGTAATACTACCTTTGCTAGATACTCTATTGCTTTATCAATGTCTTCAAGCTTGCCCAAAAGTTTAAACCGCATTCTGCACAAGTTGCCAGCATTGTTCAGAGCAATAAGCTTGAGAGGGTGCCCATCAGGGATAAGTATATCCATTTGCTCCGCGCATTGGACTGCTTTGTGGAAGTCATCCGAGTTGCCTGCTGCCTCATACCGAGTCACGTATGTTTTTCCAAGGACTCCATAAATGGCTACCAGCTCTTTGTGCTCTTTGGGAACTATTTGTGTTCCACGTTCTAGCAGTAGCACAGCTCGTTCTGAGCCTAGCTCCTCTGGCACAGTCTGACTCTCTAAATAAATCACCACCTCTTGACGTAGCTCCATTGCCTCCACAGTCTCTGGAAGGATATCAAGCAAGATCTGGATAGCCTGAAATTCCTCAGCCCTTTCAATCTATCATGTCAAAGATGAATCAGGATTATATCCTCGTATTTGATCAGAAACAGATCATACCCAGCTCTATTAATCGCCAAAAAGCTCTCAGATAAGACTATTCCAATACAGTGCTACAGTGTGACTCGTAATTCAACTAACCTTTTGGAAATTAGAGTGTGCTGATTCCATTTTAGCTTGGCGAGCTATATGTGTTAAATTATTTCAGGATGGTTATTCTGATAAAAAGAGGCTATAGCAGCACCTCTCAACCACGAGCTCTCTTAACCATGGAGCTGGAGCTCCACTATTCAGGTGAAATGTAAATTAGTAAAATGCTTGGGATGTCAATCGCACGCTCGGCGGTTTACAGGGACATAGAAATGAAATGCACGTTGGCTCATCGCTTAGACATAGTGAATTGAAAAGCAGTCTGGAGATTGCCTTTGCATACTCTTGTGTTACCCGACTTAAAATTGAGTAGGCCTTCATCGCCAAATCACGCCAGCCGACACAAATGGAAGCGTGTTCATGTTTTTAACACGTGGCTGGCGCTCTTCAGGTGCGCATTGTCCCTTGTACCGGGTTGTGATAGCACTCATCAGTATTTATCCGTCTGCGGATGCAACATCTTGAGAACGACGGCTGTGGCAATTTTTCTCAAGACTTGACCCACCTAGCGCGTAAGAAGGGAGACAACTGTGAGTTCTGGGATCCTAAACCCTGGCTTATCTGCGCGCCAGCACGTGAGCGATCAACCATGCCAAAAAGCGAGGTCCCAATTTTTAAAAGATATGCCTCACAGCCATGCGTCTTTTGGGAATATCGCTTTAGGATACATGAAAGGGTCAGCCACGGCGGATCAAAGAAGGACGGAAGCACCAGCAGAGGAGGGATTGCAAGCGTGCAATGGGCGAGCGGGTAATGAGAGGCAGTGCATATAGGCTACGAAGCGCGCGGCGCTGCAAATCAGGAGGGCCTCTCGCGTGTGTAGAACTCGTGAGACTTCACCAAACCTGGAACTATTGGAAAGTCCATATCTCGGTGTTTGCCGGCTCACAACAACTTGGCGGCGCCTGTCGATGCATGGTCGTTTTTATTCGCTATTTTCAGTTCGCGCATCTGGATGCGAGAACCTTGCAAGGTCGGTCGGAGCTTGACAGCACCCCCAAGATGATTTTATGAGTAAGCGTGATTACTTCATACACATACACACACTACTAGTCAGTGTCATGTGCTGGAGGACCTTTCTCTGAATAGCGAAGATGTGCCTATTCAGTTAAAGTAACCAAGCGAGCATTATCGTGAATAATATGAACGTAACATACATGCCTATGTGACGTGGTGAAACTTTGGAAATGAAATATTTTCATGCAATAAATAGAAAATTAAGCACGGCTAACCAGAGAAGAATAGGAGAGCGTAAGCTCAAATGCTGTACTCTGCTCGTCGCAGAATTATTCTCGAACAAAAGTCCCACCGTTTGAATAAAGCTGCTGCCTACACCCCTGACATGCCAGCAAAGCTAGTGATGATACTTCTCAATACAAATCGTTGTCCTGTATTGCTGGAGTTTTAGATCCCAGGACTCGTTTGACCATCCGCCTCATTGATACTTCTTATATGGGCGCATACACCCTAGTCAACGTGACTTTACAGGTGCCATGACTGTATTTAAGACTAAAGCGTAGTAGACAACCCGTACTAGGCGTAAACGTATGGTTTTTGAAACTGCAAATTGCCCAGTTGTATCGGGAATAAAAGATACAAGGTAAGTTATAGTTGCAACCTATTTTATATCAATCTATGGCTGGCTGGTACCGTTTTGGGCTACAGTGAATGAACTCGGTTCGATGTCGCAAATAAATTGGTTGCACGCGAGATACACAAGTCATCGTGCTTCACCAGTGCATTGTTATACTGATCGTTCGTATGTATAAACGTCATGGGCCTGAGCAATGTCTCACTTGGTCTCGAACATCACAATTGACAGCGATATGTTCAGAAAGATGCGCTTGATTTTGTTCCTGATGAAACAAACTCGTACAACATGCTGTATTTTCTTTTTTTTTCTTCAATAGATTTACGCTATTATAAACATACGTGGTGCTTGCAAGGAGTGCATCTTTCCGAATAAAACATCACAATCTTGCCTATCATCTTCAAAGCGCTAAGCATTCGATCGTTCGTGATTCGGGAAATACTTCATGAATTGGCGGGACATCCGACACTCCACTCACCCACGAGGATAATTCATTTACAGGAGATAACTTTAAACTTGAGCAAAAATAAACTAGCTAGGCTGAATACATCATAGGTATACGGTGTACACATGCCCCCCTATTCCTCCTGTGCAAAGCAAGATACATCCTGTTTCGGGCGTGTGATATCACAAGCAGAAGCAGATAAGAATACAAGTCGGTTCTCGTAGTTTGCCCACAAACGCCGTTGTATATCAACCACGGAGATAATTTTTATATTCCGAGCCACGTTGCATCCCAGAGGCGCTCCACTTGATACCCAACTCTACCAACGTGAAATTCACAGCTCAAAACCAAGTGGAGCCGAATCAATCTTACGATAATCAAACGCCTTTGACGAGCAAACGTGCTGACTTGATTCAATACGAATGAATGAATTGAAAGAAACACTACAATATACGAAATACATATGCACTCCACTCGCCCCACTTGTCTCTTCTCTCGCTCCACCTCGGCATCGTGAAGAATGTCCAAGCCAATCACAGCGCGCATGTACGATCACGGCACGGTGGAGCCGATATGATAAATGAAAATCGTACACGTTGGGACAGAACGGGTCGAAGCGAGGAAGAGACGGAGATAAAGCATAGTCAACGGAGAGGGTAAGATGAAACGAGGTGGGTCGATGCAGGATGAAGCGAGATGAAGCAGCAACCCCGCGACGGCCATTATCAGATAAAAAGACACGCACCGGGTTATCTTTCTCTCTATGTGCCTTCGGACTGAGAAGATATCGCCCTAGCGCTCGAGGGTAGTTTAGTTGACCAGTCGGGGAGTTGTCGCTAGCTGATAGTCCAAGGGCATTATGAATGTGAATGTGAAGAAAACGAGGGGTATGCGGGAGTCCAAACCTCGCGTGAGCGGTATATGAACGATTTTCGCTGTATCTCCTATCAACAGTCAACGAGGGCTAAGAACGATGCCAGACGAGAGACATTTCCACGCACGCGAGGGGCATAGTGCACGACTCGAGGGGAAAACGTGCGCGGTCTTTATATACGCATGAAGCGAGGGTTTAGATCCAACACGAGACGTGCGTACCTGCGTGTTCGGATAAGAATTCCCGCGCATCCAAGCCTCGCGAGATTTGCCCCTATCTGCAACCCTTGTGCATCCTCCAGATGCGCGCTAAATTAACGAGGAGTGAGAGAGCTGTACTGCGAATCGGACGCTCGATTGAAGACAT
Organism: Ceratobasidium papillatum; assembly: GCA_037042815.1. Classification (NCBI taxonomy): domain Eukaryota; kingdom Fungi; phylum Basidiomycota; class Agaricomycetes; order Cantharellales; family Ceratobasidiaceae; genus Ceratobasidium; species Ceratobasidium papillatum. Next base: position 3,062 of record JAYRCO010000339.1, on the reverse strand, counting down.
ACGGCAGACAAAACTCACCCGAGACATCTTTCAAAGCGCCCACATCATAAAATGCGCTCACCAACGCGTCATCGACAACTTGTCCGCCGATACAGGGTTCACACCATCGGACCTCGTTTGCGATCCTAACCAAGTGCCGATGTCCGATAGGAAGCTCCGAGTAGACCAAATCAAGTCTAGCGTGCATAGTCGAGTGGCGAGATACGCTTCTCAATGTTCGAGGAGGGCACGTCTGAGTTGAACGCGCAGGAGGGCAAGCGCGAGGGCACGATGACCAGGTGAATGTAGCCGGTCCGACTAAGATCGTCGCCTGTACCCGATGGCCGGGGTAGACGGAACGAAGAGCATGGCCGCCACGTGATAGGGGTGGAGCACGACATGACGTCACGTTGCCGCCGGACAAACGAAACAAGCAAACCCGGGCGCAATTGGACATCCGCATCCGGCACATTCGTCCCTCCTCTTGTGTCTTTTTTCCCCGCCACCACACCCCATTACTATGGACGTGGACCACATTTCGCGGCCGTCGACGCCTCCGCTTGTTCACTCGCCCAGCACGGCCCGGTCTTCGTTTTCGTCGCGTGAGAGAGAGAGGGAGAGGGAAAGGGAGAGGCCACCGCTGCCGCCGCGGTCGCCGAGTTGGGGAAAGCGTCATGCGAGTTTGGATTCACCGAGAGAACGACCGACGATTGTGGCCCCAGGGACGTTTGAGCCTAGTGTCCCCACACCCATACTAGCGGGCCCTCCACCGCCGGATCCACCGCATATTCATACCCCGCCGTCGTCGCCGAGTGCACGGCCGTATGCTTATCCGTTCTTGCCGTCTCATGAGCCGCGCGGGGCAGATAGGCCCAGTGTAACAGTCGACGTACGACCGGACAGGTATATTCTCGTCTGTCGGTGAGTCTCTGTTCGTGTGTCGAGGTTGAACGCCGCTGACGTACGATACCAGAATGCCCCACTTTAACCATTCGTCCATCACCGTCGCAACACGCCGCGGCCGACTTCTCGTCATCGCTGCCGACCGATGGGACACCGAGTCCGAACCCGCTCCGTTCAATCTCGATGTGTCACGCCCCTCTCCCGCGCACTTTGAACGACGCATCACATTTGGGTGGGATGCAGACATGGCTAGGATCCGCGCCGAGTTCGACGGCCAAGTCCTCCACGTGTCCGTCCCACGACGACTTATCTCAACGACGATGGGTCTTCCACGTATGAATACGAATCGAGCGAGCGCACCTGCGAGCGGCGTAGGGTTCAACCCACTCGCAGTAAACGTCCCGCCCGAGCTGGAGATGACACGGAGTCATAGTTCGCAGAGCCAGGACGGGCCGCACAGACGCGACGTCGCTTGGCCGTTGGGATGATTGTCCCACTTTTCTTCGTCTGCATTTCTTTCGTACGTCTTGCCCCCTTGCTCAACATGCGATCCAAGTGCTGGATCCCCCCGACGCTATTGTTTATCCCTTTCCGACAACACTGTTTATCCTCTCCTCAACACCACTGTTTATCTCACTCTCCGACACTTCTGTATATATCCTCTCTCAAACTTGCATCCCGGAACCACCCCGATTGTCCAAAATTTTCCCACTCATAACAAACCCAAACCCACGTGTACCCGCCATCGCTTTTCTCTCCGTTGCTCGCTGTCCCACATACCTCGACGATCGAATTGTTACGTATTCGCTATTATATACCCTTGAACCCTATCTGCCTTTTCACCGCTCGCACGAACTGCCCTTCACACCGAGTGGGAATCTCCCCGCCTAACATTCGGAACCCAGGCTCCGACTTCGCGATGGCGCGATTCCAGCGTGGAGCCGCATGTGTGGCGATGCCCTTCATCTTTTTCTTTCTATCACTTTTTTACTGTTGTCTTTTTCGCGTGCGTACTGGATCTTTCATTAATCGGACTTTGTCTCGTTTTGTGTATGATATACGGTAGATAGGGCCAGGGGTGTACTTTTTATTTTTATGGATGGAATTACTTGATATCGTGCGAGAGCGAACGTGAAGAAGTGATAAGAGAAACATGAGATTCATATGCATGCATGTCCATAGAAAGATAAGCCAACACGAACGATAAGAAGTTGTACATCCCAAAATGGATAATCCGACCGACGCGGGGGGGTAGGGCAAAACACGATCGAGCCACTAATTGTATCGCTGTCATTAATTAAGCACCCCTCGCAGATCAATCATCCATATTCATACAAATGAAAACATCTCACAAAGACCGAGCTTTCCGTCCTAGTTCCTTGGACCTCTCGGGGGTCTAGACTCTTCCGTTGGACCGAGGACTAAAAAAAGTGCGGGGTTCGGAATCGTTCGGATCCGAGTGCCGGTTCGAGGGCATAGGATAAGAGGATGGATTCTGGCGGTGTTGTCTGATTTGTGTGTGGTTTTATATTCTTGGCTGGCCGTGTGGCTATTGGTCATAAAGGGGGACAAATGATATTACCTAATCTGGCTTGTGGCTCTCCTTTTTCCGATCCTGGCTGGTCCGTCCACTCTATCTGTGTATCAAGTACGGCTTAGCTTACCGGAAACATGTCGACATAGATGTAATTGTGCATGGGGTAGAGATTGGATTACACATATCATGCGTCCGAGTAAGAACGCATTGAGATGACGACGTATATCGATGTGTATATGCGCACCTGAGATAGTTCTTAGCATGGAATAGTCCTAGCATAACTCGCTCGTGGATCTCTCGCTTTTTCTCCTCGGGCTCGTGTCTCGGGTTTGTCGAGTCGTATCATATCGAGAACTTCGTGTGTTACCGAAAGAGACGTTGCAAGTAAGGATCTGAAGAACCCGTCGTGACTCATGGCATGATGCTTAGGGTGATAGTCTTGCGATTCCAGTAGAATTGATAAAGGGACGCTTAGTGTATCATGCAATTGAAGTGCTCGTCTACTCAGGAAGTCATTCATCGTCGAAGGTTTAGAGCCGCTAGGGTAGTTTCCTGATATACTGAGTTACACTGGCCCGAATAAGTCTCGCCTCACGTGACGACTTTTCACCATTCAGCCTACTAGACGCTAATTACCGTATAT
>JAYRCO010000338.1:0-29811 GCA_037042815.1 Ceratobasidium papillatum | reverse complement strand
AGCCAAACTTGCTCGAGGTCGATGCCCCCATCACCGGTGCGTCTCTATTCGTTCTACTTGACACTGGCTTATCGGTTATATAGTATGTGGCGATGTGCACGGGCAATATGTTAGTTTTATCTTTCCGCGTGTTGCTCAGTCTCTGATGATCGAGCCAGTACGACCTCATGAAACTGTTCGAGGTGGGCGGAAACCCGGCCGACACCCGCTACTTATTCCTGGGCGACTATGTCGACCGAGGATACTTTAGCATCGAATGCGTCCTCTACCTCTGGTCTCTCAAAATCTGGTACCCCGATACGCTCTTCCTCCTGCGCGGGAACCACGAGTGCAGGCACTTGACCGACTACTTTACGTTCAAGCTCGAGTGTACGGCCCCTTTGATCCCCTGTGCGCGCTTCGTCCGAGCTAATCCCATTTCAATGTTTAGGTAAACACAAATACTCGGAACGATTGTACGAAGCTGTCATGGACTCGTTTTGCACGCTGCCGCTTGCGGCCGTCATGAACAAGCAGTTTTTGTGTATCCATGGCGGACTCAGTCCGGAGCTTCATACGCTCGACGATTTGAGAACTGTGAGTTGGATTTGATCTGGGGGCGGAATGAGGTGGCGTCGAGCCAAGCCAATTAGCCCTCGTTCCCTTGTTCGCTTATTCCCTGGCCCTTGATCCCCCACCCGCTCATTCATTTCCCGATATCTCGTGCAAACGCTAACACCCCACCTAGATCGACCGATTCCGTGAACCACCCACACACGGTCTGATGTGCGACATTCTCTGGGCCGACCCGCTCGAAGACTTTGGGTCCGAAAAGACGAGCGAGCTGTTTATCCATAACCACGTTCGTGGGTGTAGCTATTTCTTTACGTGAGTCGCGCGCAGGATATGGGGACGTGTGTAGATGCTGATGGGTGGGTTTAGGTACCAAGCCGCGTGTCAATTCTTGGAACGAAACAACTTGTTGTCGATTATCCGTGCGCACGAGGCGCAAGATACGGGGTATAGGATGTATCGAAAGACCAAGACGACTGGTGTGTTTCATCCCATTCCACTCATTCATCCCACATACTGATATGATGGATAGGCTTCCCCTCGGTCATGACGATCTTTAGCGCGCCCAATTACTTGGACGTGTACAACAACAAGGCGGCGGTCCTAAAGTACGAATCCAACGTGATGAACATTCGGCAGTTTAATTGCACACCTCATCCGTATTGGCTTCCGAACTTTATGGATGTGTTTACTTGGAGTTTGCCGTTTGTTGGTGAAAAGAGTGAGTTCCAGTCCATCATAATGAGAAAAAATGTTGACAGACGGGGACAGTTACGGATATGCTCATGGCGATTTTGAACTGTTGTTCGCAAGAAGAACTCGAGGCTGAGGAAGAGGAGCCCGTCTCGCCTTCTGCGGATGGTGAAAAGGTGTGTTCTACTTTGTAATTGGAGGATTGTTCTGATTCGGGATTATGTGCAGCTATCAGACGAGGCAGAGGGTGCGGAGCGACGACGCGTGATCAAGAGCAAGATTCTTGCTGTTGGGCGGATGAGTCGGGTGTTTTCGCTTTTGCGGTATGTCGTCTGTGTCTGATGAAGGAGTGGAGGCTGATTATGATCGTAGTGAGGAATCTGAACGCGTGTCCGAGTTGAAGAATATGGGCGGAGCTGGAAAGCTTCAGCAGGGCGCGCTCGCGACGGGTGCTGAGAACGTCAAGGATAGCATCGGGTCGTTTGATGATGCGTATGTTCATCCTCCTTATCTCTCCGACTATTGCTGATGACTTGAACAGCCGCAAATCCGATATCGAAAACGAGCGCCTCCCGCCCGAACTCATCGACCCCCAAGAACACTTCTCAAACACCTCGACGCCAGCCGAAGAACTCCCCCAATCCTCGGCCTTTGTCCCCGGCCACAGCTCCCACTCGTCCCTCGCGAGCTCTCTCGAAGCCGCCATCGCAAAAGGCACAGCCGAAGTTGGTTCACCCGGCGGACCCGGCTCACCCCTCTCCCCGACTCCGTTCAAGCGCGGACACGGCCGGGCGAGCAGTCTGGGCACGACGATGACGAGTCCGAGTACGCGTCGACGGAGTATCGAGAGCACGATTAGTCTGATTCGGGAGGCTGTGGATGGCAAGGGGGAAGAGGCGAATGATGCCGCGGTCGATCAGATGGTTGAGCAGTTTGCGGGCGGGAGTCAGAAGAGGGGGAGTCGGGGGAGTTCGCCTGCGCCTAGTGCGGGTTGAGGGATGACTGGGATTTTTCTATTTTTTTTTTGACTTGACTTGTCGCTTTAATGTGCCGGGGAGGTGCTTGGGCGTTAATGTATAGCGTGAATACGAGTTTTTTGATTTTGGATGCCAATTGGGGGAATTGTAAGATGATACAGGCGGGGCCTCTTGATTTGGGGCGACTTGTACAAAGAGTGAATGCAAGTTGATTAGTCCTATGCTTACTTTGAGTTTCTCAATGGTGACAATCGAGGAGCTCCAAATCAAAAGGTTTGGCAGCGGAGAGAAGAGCGAATCATCGTCTCTAGGACATGGATTGCACGACATTAGATAGGAAATACATGTGGCTAATTATCTCGATAGAGTCCGTGCCAAGTCTATAGAAATGAACGCGTTTATTCGCAGTCGGTCTCTTCTGCGGCAGATGCTGACTCGGTCGCCGTCGCTGTTTCGGTCGAGGCTGCGGCAGTCTCGGTCGTGGTCGTCTCGATGATGCTCGTCGTCGAGTCATCGCCAGTCCACCATTGAGTCGACACTTCGGGGCTTGTGTATGATCTGTCGTCTAGTTAGCACAAGGTGGTATATAAAAAGTGGGATAAACTTACGTGTTGATACCGACAACGATGGATCCAATGAGTCCGTCGGTGATGTTCGTCCCAGCATAGACGACATCCATGAGCGCGTCGTATCCCTCGGCGTTTTCGTACGCGTACCACATATCCGCTGTTCATCCAATGGGGGATTAGTTTGGATAGTTTGTGGGATAGGAATTGTACTTGCCATCATTGGTCAGGCGGGTGACATTGTTGGTGTTGTACGGCTCGACTGCGGCGACTTCTTCCACGATGGATTCGTTGAAGAAGAATTGACCGGTGCTGAGTTGGTTTGTTAGCAACTGAAAAGAAAAGGAGAGGCAGAGGACATACTGCATAGCTCGTCCGGCAATGAACGTTCCGTTATCAGCCATCGAACCGTTTTCGTAGACTGCAATCCCGACAATTAGCTCGTGGTCAACTCGACATCAAACACGACTGACCCTTGACATGGAAATGGATCGAACGTCCAGAATACCATCCCGGGAAAACCGACTGCATAGTCCAATGCCCATCACTATCCGCCTGCCAAGTCCCACGCAAAAACGACTCTTGGTCCGTCGGTTCGTTGTTGAGCATCGACGCCGCTTCGGCCGAGTCTGCGCCCGAGTAGGCGTTTTGGGTCGTGGTCGAGGCGTTGGCGGTGGATGTTGTTGTTGCTGAAGCGGTGGGCAAGTTGGTCATGCTCATCGACATGGACATGTCGGGTGGGGCCGTTCCGTTGGTCATGTTTCCTCCGCCGCCGCCGGTTCCGCCTCCGCTGAGGTTCGACCCGGTCAGAGAGACGTAGCCAGAGTAGTAGCCGGTAGAGTTGCAGTGCCAAGCGTCGACCCAGACGCTCTGTTGCGGGCATCATTAGCATCGATAGAGGAAGAATCAAAGAGGCTACTCACGGGTACGGCCTCGCACGTTTCGATATCAATGAAATCCACCTCGACCGTCAGCGGGATCCCAGCCTGACCCTCGGAAATGTTCTGCCTGACCATTTCGCCGAGAATGTGATACGGTCCTTGAGTGACTTCGGGCGTAAGGATACACGTCCCCTCGGTCGAGTTGTCCGTCGACTGGCGGGGTGCGAGGTCGGTGCGCTTGTGCAGGTCAGCAAGAGAGATCCCAGCCCGGGCGGCACGTCGGGACAAGCGAGCTGCACGACGCCGGGAGAGCTGAGGTCCACATTTTTCGGAGATCCTGCGTTGGAGGTCAAGGTTTTCGTTGCGTCGTTTGAGGAGGGCCGTGTGAGAGGGATTGATGGAGCCGTGAGCTGCGAGTAGATAGGTTAGTGACTCTAGCTCAGATTTGTTAGTTCACTACTCACCGAGCACGGTGCTGGATGCAAGCGCGCCGGCGACGAGGAGGTTCAAAAAGCCGACCATGTTTCTTTAGAGAGGTGTGTATCGAGTGTAAGTGCAATGCCGACAACCCCCTCATTCAACTCACCTTTTATTCGCCGGCCTCTCTGTTCCAAAATAAAAACGCCAAGAGCACCCAGCTGCGCATGGAATCCCCGCAGTCCTACTGGCCGACAGCGTCGCAACAGGGTACCAAGAGCTCTGCCACGAAGCAACGAGATTCCAACAAAATCGTCACAAGTCTAGGCAAAGAAAACGCTCCGCAGCAGCAAACTGCATCGCCAAAAAGGGTGCGACCAATCAGGATCTCGCATTTGCAGTTTTAATTGTCGACTCACAATCGTATTTCACCAATTGCGCAGTTGTTGTGCAACATTTCGCCTACGGGTAAATAATTATGCGACCGTTATTGACTCGTGAAACAGTTCAGTAGACTCTTGGGCCATTGTTTGAGTAAAAAATTGTAACTGAGAGTAATAACCCGACAAAGAGTTGAGTTCGATTGTAGGTGGTGGTTCAGTTCAAGCGCCACTCGGTGCGCCACCTCGCCAATTACAAATCAACCGGCAATTATTTCATTTCAGCCTGCATACACCCTTGAGCACCACAGCCCAAGGCTTCTAAAACATATCCTTCCCATCGTTCATGTTGCTCTTGATTATCCGATCAATCAAATGCACCACCTCCTGAGGGTTGGTTTTCATAAATTGCGGTTTGGACAATTTCTGCATCAGACGCTTCATCTTGTTGAGCATCGGATCGCCCTTCTGCATCATTGACCGGTCCATCCCAACGTTTGTTACCGCATGATCCCAAGCCCAAGCCCCGTTCTCTAATAAATCCTCGACTCGATCGATCCACTTGGCTTCGTCGGCAGAGATTGGGATTTCAGGGCAAACGGCCTGGCGGAATCCTCGTACATCGTAAATCACTACGGTTGGCACGTATTGTGAGAGAACATCTGCATCGCGTCCGTAACGAATAAAAGCCCAGGCATCTTGTAGGTCCTTTTGTGGGTAGAGCGCGTCCCAACTGTTGCTAGTGTATGCGACTGAAACCTTGGCCCGCGAGTCGCGGAACTTGTAAACAAACGCCCATTCTTCGTTGGCCTGTGAAAAAAAATAAGCAATAATATCGATATGAGAGCATATATTTACCTGGCCAGGGCCACCTTTGAAATAAGCTGGAAACCCATAGAATTCGCTTCCGCCGGCCAATCCCCCTTTTGTTCCCCACTTCACCCCAGATCCTGAGAAACAAGACTTGACAAGCAGACTCCATGACACCGAATCTTGCCTCTGCACGTTTCTCATCTTGTCGAACCAGAGAAACTCGATCAAATCGACGATACCCTGCCAAATAGCCGTGAGCCCTGATCCGTTCGTCCCGGCAGAATCGAAGCCAAAGTCGATAGGGATACGAGGAAGTGTGGCCCCAGTCAAGGAAGAGCCTGCTCCCCAGTTGCTATCTAGTATAACCGAGAACCTTGGCGGTCCACATACAACTTTGTGGGTTTCGGGGTCAAACCCAAGCGCCGGTGGACGCGCAAATGTGTGCGTCGGGCGACAGCCATGCCAGCCCTGAGGGACATACAAGTCTCGGAGCACCGAATGATACTGAAACTTGAAGCTAGGTGTAGTACCAAAACAGACACCTGGGACGGCATCCATGGCCTTTTTCACTTCGTCGTTTGGAGGAGCAGGGAGAAGGGACTGCACGCGCTTTATCTTTTTATCCCTAAGCTCAGCCTTGTCATCGCATCGTCTAAAAGGTCCGCGGCACATGTCTATTGTCAATATGCAATCTATGTTATCCAAGGTGCCTCCCAGACTGATTGCCTCGACGTCGTACTCGGTGAGGTTCGGGCAAGCAATCGCAATAATCCTCGTAATAGTTGGAACTGCGTGGAGTGCTCGCTTGATGGTGTTCCGAGTGACATAATAACACCCAGAAACGTTAAGGGTACGGATTGGGACATGGGTCGCGGACTGAAACGACCAGTCGTTTCTAGCGAGATCGGGCATCCAAACATGTTCGGACCAGAGTTTGAGGCTGCATATAATCTCCTCTTCACGCATTTGCGGGAATTGGGAGACATCAAAAGCAGGGTGGGCAACATCGCCTAACGATTGACCCGGATATTCGTTATGAGAACAGTAGCGCAAGCCCGGCGTTTCCTTGTTCCCATACAAGAGGAAAAGAACATGCTCATCGATATTTTCATCAATGTCCATCGGGGTGTTTTCGCTATTTCTTCGTCGTCGCTCACGTGCTACCGTATCACGATAGCATAGTGCCTGGTAAAACATGACAGACCAGAGTCTAGGAGAACTTGAATCTGGTAGGGAGTCGGCATCGGCATAATCGAGTTTCGAAAAATCCTCTAGCTCCTCCGGAGCTCTGAAATGCAACCACTGGTATGTTTTGTCTAGATCCTCGCTGCCTCCTTTTGCAGACTCAGACCATAGACGACGAACAAGTTCAAGCCGTCGTGCCGCGAGCTCTGTTCGACCTAGTGTAGCCACTTGAGTTAAAATTCCGCCTTGTTCTGCGGGGTTGATGCAGACTTTTGTAAAGTACGCATCGGCTGCTATCGCTGCGAGAGAGGATCCTGGAGTTCTTTGAGCCACAAGCGTATCGGAGACTAGATGGGTATTCCAAGGAAGAATAGGTTGAGGATTGGGGCTGTCCAGAGCCTTGGGCTCGGCTAACAAGACACGGTGAGGTTGATCCAGCAAGTAGCTGTAACGCAAAGGCAAAGGTGAGTAAAACTGAAAACAAACCATATCACTACTCACGTCAACGAGTTTCCATAGGAACTTTGCAAACGAGCGGCGTCCCAAACCTCCTGAAGCAGTGCAGTTCCATCAGGTCGCAAAATGTCGTCCTTGGATAGCCATCCAAACTCCATCATCCTTACAACTGCTGGATGTTCGCGGGCCTGCGTCTTTCTCGACTCGCACAAAGCAACGTATTCTGGCTTCGCTCTAATCTTGGATTGCTCTTCCGGATCGAGTTGGCTGAGCGAGGATCGCCGCGTGCGACCTGGTTGGCCGGGTAGGTGTTCCTCCTTATTCTCTCCAAACTCTTCAAAATCCGTATGCCATTCAGTCTCCGGTATAACATATTTTTCGCCCATGTCTTGGGCATTGAAGGCTCGAAGCGGATGTAGAGTAACATCTTCGTTGGCGTCCAGTTCTAGATTCTCTTCGTTTAAATGGTAGAACTCTACCCTGGCGACGTCCGATTGAAGCATAAATGCGTATCGAGGCTCTAGAGGACTAGAAACATCTACATAGAGAAAGACGGTTGGGTCCGAATTATTGTTTCCCTCTGCGTGCATACGAACAATCAGACTTTCCTAAAGCTTAATATAGACAGGCTTACCAAAAGGATCTGCTCCAGCACGTCCTACTGCATGAAGCGGTGGATAACCTTGGTTTTGGGTGCCAAACTCTCGAGCTCCACACCAATAAGCAGGCTTGTTCCCCACATAAAACGATTTCCATGCCAACTGGAAGAGATAGGGGCAATATGGGACGCTGGAGCGCGTACTCTTGGGATCATGATCCTCCAGTCCATACCACTATTTTATGAGTTCATTGTATTGTTAGGTCTGGTGGGTGATAAATATAACATCAGGCTAACCTCAGAGCCCTTCTTCACAGTACTCTCCCAGCTTTTGACGTCTTCAGGAGACACATCTGCTTTATTCCTGTCGCGTAGAGCATCCATCTCGGCGCGAATCACCGACGCGTTGAACGGATTCCGTATGTTATCCAATAATCGCCCAGCGGCGTACATCGCAGCACCATGCGCCATTGTCACATCCAAGGCGCACAGTGTAGTGCCACGCATTATGAAGTTGCGCTGAGGAAACCCTTCCTTTTCGAAATTCTTGTAACTCATAGTGGTTTCGTTGACATGACGCGGTATTCGAGCTACAATCCGAATCTGAAACGAAAACAAATTAAGAACAAGAAATTGGGAGCGGTATTATGATATTCTCACACTGTATATCAATTTTGCATACTGGTTTGCCGGGGTGTCTGGATCCAGCGACATGGTGGATCGCAAGAGGTGGCTCGAGGCTTACAACAAAGCAGCACAAACACAGGGTTTGTTGTTCAGAAGTGTTTGGGTATGTTAGGCTCTCTAGGGACCAACTTACCACAAATCAATGATCGAGCAACTCGAGCGTGGACTGCTAATCTTCGAGACAGATACAAAGGTACATTTGCGTTGGGTAGATTAGAGCCATATGTTCGTTCTTTATTCCATATGTCTGCAGGCCATCAACTATGTCCAAACTCATCTATCAAGGGTCGTACATCAACACGTTGTATAACTCTTGACCTAGATAAGGCGAGCAATCTTGTATCACCTGCACCTTGTCTTCTCCCTCCCCAATCGCCTGAGATGTGGTATGTTGGCCTTAGTTGTTTGGGAATAAGTCTGGGACTTGGCTTCTGTTGGCGAAAATACTTCAAACGATCCCTTCTCCCGCCATCGCCTCCAGGTCATTGGTTCTGGGGAAACCGACATCTTGTGTCGGAGTCATTAAGTCACATAAAACTTGGAACAGAGCTTAGAGAGCAGTATGGTGAGTAGGAAGTGCTTGCACCTTTAGATAGACAACTAAGGTAGTGGCATTATTCAAGGCGACATCATAAGTCTTAGTTCGCCATTTGGAACTACGATCATCGTCAATTCGATCGATCTGGCTACCGAGCTACTAGAAAAGCAAGCGGCAATTACAGCAAATCGTCCGCGCAAGGTGATACTCGACGACATGTGAGCCTAGGTGTTTTGCCCTCTCTCGGCTCTCAAGCTTATGTTGTTGAAGTATGCAGTGGAACGTGGGTGTTTCTTGGCATCCACACAACGAACGCCACAAAAAACTCCGAAGGCTAATGACGTCAGCACTTAGCCCAACCGCGTCCCGCAAATATATAGCACAACAAGCCGAAACAGCACTGAAAATCTCAAAAGTTCTAATGCTAAGCCCTCCGACCTTTGCTCAAGACATCCGGCAAGAGTTGGGCGCATTTTATTTGCGAATGGCTTATGGTCATATTGCAGTCAAAGACGACCCTCTGATTCGTACGAATCACCAAGCTCTCGGTTATCTCTTTCGAGGACTCCTAGGCTATTTCTGGGTCGATGATCTTCCGTTCTGTAAGTCTATATATTATTACGATAACATTACGTTGATTTTTTTGTTAGTAAGATTCCTGCCGGATTGGTTTCCTGGCACTAGTTTCAAGACACTCGGAAAAGAGGCAAAAAGATTGCGCGATACTTACGCCAACGAGCCTTTTGACAAGTTGCTGGATCAGATGGTGAGCTTCAAAGCCAGCGCATATTTTTTTCAAGTAACTTCATGGGGTCACAGAGCCGCAAACAAGAGTATGAATCATCATACGCTTCTCGTTTAATCGAGGAGAAAGGTGGCCCAGATGCCGATCCAGAAATCATGGATTTAATTAAATGGTCCACCGCAGGGATCTTTAGTGGTCAGTATCCGGCCTTTCAAACATTTACCACAACTAAAATAGGAATCATTCTACAGGCGGAACTTCTCCGGTACTTGACCTGTGCGAGTCCTGATCGCCTGCAACTGATATATCACATTTCAGACAGTTGCGTTTATTGCAACGTTACTCATCATGACGACACTATATCCTGAAGCGGCCAAAAGAGCTCAGCTTGAGATTGATTCCGCAACCGGACGAAGTCGACTTCCCAGCCTTGAAGACCTTGAACATGCGCCATATTGCAAGGCAATCTTACAGGAGATTATGAGAATGTTTCCTCCAGCATCTCTTGGTTGGTCACATTCACTCCCGCTTTTGAAGATATCTTATGTCTTTGCCTTGACCTTCAAGGTATCCCGCACTCCGCCTCTGAGGACATCTACTTTCGTGGTTATCTAATCCCAAAAGGCGCGGCGATTTATGGAAACATCTGGTAAAGCATGCCTTCCTCCCTTACTCAGATTGCATCTGTTGCTCATACTGTCCGCCCAGGGGAATGTTGTTTGATCCAGAAAAGTACGATTCACCTTTCGAATTCAATCCAGATCGTTTTCTTCAGACAAACTCGGCGCCGGATCCTGTAAAATGGGTGTTTGGTTTTGGTCGGCGTGCATGCCCCGGTACTGTATACATATTGCGAACAACGGGATCGGGATCACATGTGCAACAATACTTGCACTTTTTGACCTCCAGCCAACCGAAGAACTGCTAGCTCGAGTTGCCAATGCAGGCGGGCGCCACTCGCCGGGCATGCACAAGGTGATAGCTTCTTATGCATTTGGGTATGTCCCTCCTTCTACCGGATGGCCATTTTCTAAAATTCATCTTTTGAATTAGCGAGTCACCTTGCAAAGTGGAGATTCGTGATTCTGTTGCTGCCACACTGCTTGAAAATAGCTAGACGGCATACACATTACGTAATGTAATACACCGTGGGATGGGTCCCTCATCCCCCCTGTACCCCTATTTCCGTTAATGTTCGTAAAACAAGTACCCATATCATACTCTGTGTGATCGTGCAGCAGGTTCAAATAGTCTATTATGCTCAGTCGTTGACCACGGGTTTCATCCGAAATATTCTTTCTCGTGATATGGCGTACAGAATGCCCAGGCACATTGCTGGCCCGTTTGACTTATTAGGGGAAACTCTATCAACAAAGACACTATCGCAAGTCATTCCGGTGAGACACCATCCGGTGGATCTATCTTCTTTGGGGCTATTATTGTCTTATAATTACATGAACGCGCCACACCGGCTACATCCAACCGACGTACCTGAAAAGACCATATTTCGCCGAGCAGGGCCTCGAATCCATGTTCTAATGACTTTTGACTTCAGCTGAGCACTCTCGAACTTTGGGCCCATGATTGTTGTCTAATATCTGGTGCCTTTTCGTGTAAGATGTTAGTAAGACATCATCATTGTCCCCTCTCGGAAGTTCGGTCCGCGTCAACTAGATTCCGGCCCTCGAAGCGCAACATGGCCACCCACAACGCATATATAAACACCTCCTTCTTCTCGTTCGTCTCTCCAAGCTAGTACAATCCCATCTACTCAGCATACTTGTACTCATGGATTCCACTGCTACCTACACTTACACCCCCGAGCCCGTCAACCAGGACAAGGGCGACGGCAGCGGCGGCGGAAACTACTGCGTCATTGCTTAGGCGTATTTCGTTCACACCTATTCGTTCTATTGGGTTTGATATTTATAACTATATATGCACATGTTACGGTCTTGGCTGCCTGTATGCAAAGTGTTTCGGTCACAATAACATATTGTTAACGGGTTTACCTTCTCGATTGGAAGATTGTGAACTCGTGTTGCCTTGCATCTCGTTCTATGGGGACTATTATGGTCGTAACGGTCGAAGCCGTATATATTCGGAAAGTCGTGTTTTGTGGACGAATTAAAGAAAAGATAACAGAAGAGGAAAAACCAAACAGGAGATCGCAAACGGATTCGAAAGCGATCGGCAGAGGCAACTAATTGTTTCTACTCTAGCTCGTTGTTGGCATAGTTGGTGGAAGTAATCTTTCCTTCGAACGTAGGATCCACTCCGATAGCTAGGAAAGGGCAGTTCAGATGAGAGTCACGGGGTGACACAGAATAAACTTACTGATGTAGGCCAAGATACCATCGGTCTCAGACGCGCCCAAGAGATCAGTCCTGGAACCAATTGCTAAGACATTACTTTTATCACGGTAAGAAATTAGACTTACGAAGCATAAGCATTGTATCCATCGGCATTTTCGCTGTCCAAAATGGAATCCTCGGTATTATAGGTGCGGCTCTGCGTCGTGTTGGCGTATACACCCTGGGTAACAATCTTCTCGTTCAAGTCGTCCTCGAAGAAAATCTGCCCAATGTGTCGAACTTGTCCCGCATGACTGATGATCGAGCCATTAGTCGCCACAGAGTAGTTGGTCTGAACCATAGTGTGGATATGAACGGTACGACCAGTGTCTAATAATGATATTAGATGGGTTATGAAAGCGGAGAGGTAACACTCACAATAACCAGGGTACGTAGTTGTAAACTCGACCATGCCCTCAGAGTTGGTCGCATATCCTCCGCGCAAGAAGGTCACTGAACACAGAGTGAGTCAAAGTGCTTCACATGAATGAAACAAAAAGAAACATACACTGATCAGTCATACCAGTCGATCCTCCTCCTCCACCTCCCCCTGGCATTCCGGTAGGAGCGGCAGCGGAGCTGTTCGTCGAAGTCGCAGCCACGGAGCTCGCGGTATCAGTGCTGTTTCCTCCACCCATGCCGCCATCTGGTGGTGCTCCGAGCGAGGCAGTCGTGAAGCCGGAGTAGGATCCAGTCGACTACAAGTAGAATATGATCAGCTTAATAAATCTAAAAATAAAATCTTACTCACGTTGCAGTGCCAGATCTCCACAAGGGCCTGATCGAGAGGGGTGCAAGTCGTGACGTCCATGACTCCAATATCGAGAACCAAATCAACACCTGCTTGACCCTCACGAATGTCCTGGCGCAGCATCTCGTTGTTCACAAAGTACGGCCCCTCGGTGACTTCAGGGGCAGTCACGCAGGTGGACTAGGAAATCCGAATCAGCAGCTGAATGCGTCTGGGAATATGCTATGCTCACGTTTTGGATGGTGGTATAAGTAGGTCCGTTCGCGGTTGCGGTCGACGTCGCAACGTCGGAGCTGCTGGACGAGATTCCAGTAGCAATAACACTCGACGCAACGCCGGTAATGGTCGAGGCAGGGGCAGAAGAAGCAGCGGAAGAAATGGAGCTGAACGAATGAGCCGCATGGTTTCCGGGATTTTCGGGGCCGTAGGGTCGTCCTTGTTGACCGGGTCCGTGGGCCTGTCCGCCTTGACGAGCAAAGTGGCGTCCAGCGAGAGCTGCAATGCCAGTGTCGCGCTTGGACAGCATGGCACGCTTTGCCTAGAACACCAAGCCAAAGTCAGATTAACTCTCAACAAGGGGAATATGAAGAAGGGGAATATGAAGAAGGCGAACCTTCCGCTTGGCATTGAACTCTGCGATCTGAGGAGCACAGTTGCGAGCAACCAAGTGACGCTTGTTCGCTTCCATTTGGCGAGCATTCAGTTCCGCGCGAGGCAGATGGTGTGCCTCGCCAGGATGTCCTATGAAAAGCCTCGTTAGTACTTCAGCAAAACATCATCATAGGTTAGAACACACCGGAAGTCACAGTTGCAATGGCAGTCAAGCCAACTGCAACGATGGTGAAGGCTTTGGAGAGCATGTTGATAGTCGATGGAGTTTGAACACTGAGTTGAGCCGCGGTAGCGAGTGTAATACAAGGAAGAGATTGGTGTTGTTCAGAGTGCTGTTCGCGCTGGCTCTTTATACGGTTGAATAGCTTACCATTGTAACCACCACCACCTATGCCGAAAACGTGAATCCCCAGACGACAAGGTTCTCCGCAGCTATGCAAGCACCACATGCCGTGCTCAAAATGAAATATTTTGAGTGGTCGAGCGTGATATCCTCGTCGTATCCTCCTTCAACAAAATTCGAGTGCTTCGAGAACCGCCTGTAGTCGCTAGCAAGCCGGTCCGCAGCAGTGTATGACCTAGTGGACAACCAATCGCGAGCCCGCAGTATCAGGCATTCCGCCGCCAAGCCAAAGGAAGCCTATTGTGGGGAAGTCCAATCAAATTGTTGACGACATTGTGCTATAAATGTAAATCAAATGAAGCTTCCTTGTTTGCCGGGCGACTACGCTGGTGTAGCATTATCCGGATCCTATTGGTGTAAAAGAGTGAAATATCTGGCCAGTAGAAGTATTAATGAGTTTAGGGTATCAATATGTGGAACGCTCTGGACCTACCCCCAGGGAGAGCCGCACAGCAGCAACCGTGGCGACGAGGATAATCCGAAACCGCCGTAAGATGTGGTTGCTTCCCATTTTCAATTAATTTTCACTACGCTGTCAGTTGAGATTGGAAGGTTGTGTAGGCTAGTAGGTAAACGAGATTAATTTGTTCGCCTGTCGTGGTCGGAAAGGTATTGGTCGGGTCATCCAAGGCGGCTTGGCGCTTACAATCAAGCGACCGGACATTAGCAAACTAGGCGCGTCGGTGCTTTTCTTCTAATATGCGAGACTCCCACCACTTGACCTATCACAGTAGTAATTCTGTGAATTTCGGCTCTTTGAGGCGTTGAGTAGTTGCTTTGAACACATTTATCCCTCTTGGTTTAAACACTTTAGCCAGTACGAATTGGAACTGTTTGTATCAAGAGCAGCGCGAATGGTCCACCGTGTTTGTCTATGCTTGGCAAACAGCAGCATCCGCTTGACTCTTACCACCACCTCATCCCCCGTACACAATTGGACGGATGTATCGACGGCTTGAATCTGTCACATGAAAATCCGGTTCTAGTTTTCCGTGATTCTAGCCGGGATCTTTTCCTCTCAAACACAATTCAAGTTGAAGTTTTATTGAAGATCGTGTTGGTTTGGGGTCTCTAGTATCATACAAACGTGCAAGTCAACTCAAACATGTACCCAGTCTCTAAATCCCATCTAGGCGAACCTGACGGATTTATGGTTGTCTCAGGACCACCACTTCGATCGCGGCTGGCCGAAGCCACAAACTTAGCTGTTCAATTATTTTAGACGAAATGCGCATGCTCAACAGGGACAGTTTCATCGGCGAAGATGTACAGTCTGATTTCAATGAGGTGAGCGAAACGAATATTATAGTATTCCGGTGTCTTGACTAACATGGAAGCGTTTTGGTAGGAATATCAGCCAAAGGACCCTAAAACATGGAAACGTCCGACTATCCTGCGAATGCGCGTCTATTATTTGTTAGTCCCCTCGATTCTATTTATCCTTAATTGTAGTCGGCTGACGTTTGCAGTCCAGCAGTGCACCATAACAAACAGACATTGATTTCCACATGGCGAATCGCCTCATGAACCACTATGCTGTACCCGATCTTCTCCCAGTGGGGCGACCTCTACGGCTGTGAATACTCCACAAACCTTTCAGCGTACTCAAGTGCACAAACTGCTCGAGGCTCTGACACGGGCACTTGACGTAATACCGCGTTAGTCAGCAGCTCCCACGCCTCTTTCTCCGAGTCGGCCTATGGCCAGCCGAACTCCACCCCTGTTCATCACTCTCGGAGCGCGCGATAAAGAATTCCTTTGGAGTGTGCACCGCCCACACGATAAACCTGGAAAATGCCCGGATGGAGGTGCGGCGGTACCGCGTTTTTTCAGGTCCTATCTCCCTGTCCTATGCTGCCACGGCACACTGACATTTTGATATCTTTTAGGCTTTTGCTTCGCAACGCGCGTGGGATCTGGCTATAAAATGTCTCCCGCGCAAATTCATTCGGCCCTACTCGCTCCATCCCCCGCCTCTGATACTGATCCCCTAGATACTGATTGACTTAGAAGTTGATATGTGAGTTTGATCTTTTGTACCAGTCACTAGTGACTCACCATATACAATAGGCATTCGGCACTTACATGTCCAGATATCATTGCTACAGTGTTTGCGAACCTGGACCAGCCTGATCTTTCTCGGGCGTTGCGCGTTTGCCGACAGTGGAATGAATGGTCAGATGCTCTCTGGAAGAGCTTGCCCACTCTCAGCCCTCTCCTTCGACTTACTTTTCCATTCGTCTTCACTAATGACGATGAAATTTATGTGAGTAGAAAATCATTCTCACGCGAATATGCGTTTCTCACAGTTTCAACCTTATTTCAGATTCAAGGCGTGCCGTTGTACCAAGCAAACCGCGCGCGATTCGCTCAACTCGCCAAGTTTGTCCACCATCTCGACGCCTCTCATACCTCCTCCCAGACTTTTTTCCATGACTACAACCCCGATATCCCTGGTCGTCTGTTAGACATCTGTGAGGCGGGCAGCCCCTTATTCCCAAAACTCAAGTCCTTGAGAACACAATGCCGAAATGATGCCGAGCTATTAGGAATTTTGCCTCTGTTGAGCTCCTCCCTGCGCTCTCTCGAGATTTCTGTCCACCACTCTGCCGTCGATTTTATGTCGGAACTCTTTGAAGGAATTGGAGAGCACGCGACCAAACTTGATCGTCTGGATATCTCGTGTCAACCTCGTGCTGTAAAACCGTCAAACACCGACACCCCCATCCAGAGAGAATTTGACTCATATGTCTACATTCCTCCCATCGGGTCCGCACTTTCTACCCTTTCTTCAACTCTTCGTACCCTCAGTATCCCGGGGTCATGCATGTCCACCGACACTTTCTTAGCGCTTTCCCGTCTTCCCGTCTTACAATCTCTCTCGTTCTCGGGTCCATGGTGTTCTGAGGTCCATGGGGACGATTGGCCCGAACTAGACTGGGACACCCACGCCTTCCCGGCGCTTCAGCATATCTTCCTCCCGTCCTCGATTCCAGCCGCCACTGGGCTTCTCACTGCCATCCCAGATTGCACACCAATCTTTCGTATTCAGGTGGAATCACCGAGTTCACATCCGGGGGAAGATATGCTGGAGTTATGCATGGCGCTTGCTCAATTCAGGGTTTCGTTGCGCTGCGTTGCGTTGAAACAACCTCAGGGTGCTGAAGGAGAGACAGTTCCGAGCTGGACGGCCGCTTTTGGTGCATTGTTGGCGTGTGGCAAGCTGGAGGAGCTGGCTCTTGATATCCCGTTTGAATTATCAGACACTGAAGCACAGTCGCTTTCATCCCATCTTTCATGCATAAAGACGTTGCAATTGCCCAAGTCTCTATTGTCCTTAGGCGCACTAGGTCGATTTTCGAATATGAAGGGCTTACGCGAACTGGAGGTCACAACAAACGCTTTCAAAGGGCCCCACACTTTATTGGACAGCCTCGATTCAGGATTTGGACTATCAGATGTTTGCCTCCGCTTGGATGTAGGCGCTTCCCCCATCCAGTCTCCATCTTTTGCGGCCCATTCAATTCGCGCGCTCTTCCCTCGACGGAAGATCGGAGATCTCGTTTGGACCACTGGGGAGTCTGATGGACGTTGGGGAGAAGTCCAGGAGCTGCTCCGTCATTAGTTACATCTTGTAGATTTGGGGACTTGCTTGATGTGGACTAGACATTGTTTATTACGTTGAGATTTGGGTTGTAGATAGGTAGACATGGCTTCTTGTGGTGAATGTTATATATGGGTCTAATAGCGTTAATGGCGTGTTCCTGCTACCATCACAAGGACCAATAATTTCAACCACCAATAAGCTGGGCCCGGTCGGTAAGCCGATCCGGGGATATTTAAATCTACCGCCCCACATGCCACACGGAAATAGTTGTACATAAATCTCCCCCCTCCTTTCCTTACAACTCTACACCCCGTTTCTTCATGGACGTGCCTTTACTGAGCTAAATTGGCTCGCTTATCACCTTGCTACCATTTTCAGACTTGTAGGAGAGTCATGCGACCTAAGTTCACAAAATTGAGGTGACTCAAAAGACTCGTGCTAGGTTCACGCTCTAGCTAAGTACTAGGAATGCTCTGTATCTCAGATGCTTTGCGATTGAGTTTCAGATAACTACGGTTTGCTTCTCTACGCTGGGTTGCAGTCATATCTTGAATGCTCTTTTTCCGATGCACTGTATAGCCTGCTAACCTCGCACTCATTCACGAACTAAGCACACTACATGCTCCTGCCGCCCTCTATCTATCTAGGTGACACTTCTGCTGAGTGTACGATGCATTCTGCGCAGCTTATGTCTGTAACTTCGGGGCTTTTGTCAACTTGATCCCAGCAGCTCTCAGTCTTGACATTTTCAACCGAAAATTTACGCAGACCCTCGCTAGCCCCAGACCACCCTCGCTAAAGTCGTTTTTTTTTAGTCTTCATGTGTCAGTCTATGAGTCTCGGCTATCTCGGCCCCTACAACGCACTCTCATGGACCGGACTTTGCGTCTCGCTCTTTCATATTTTGTGGCGCATGTTGTTCGCTGACAGTTGTACGGACAGATTGACTGACGGGCATCGTGGACGCCGATATGAGTTGTTTGCTTCATGACATTTTGCTTGACTTTTGTCCCTTTCTAATCTAACTTCTTCTTACGGATCCGACCCAACTATGATCTTCACCCAGCCTTGCTCCCTGTTCTAGTGTCCGCAATTTGAATATATTTCAAGTCAACGGCTTGCTTACGTTCCTCGGGTGAGCTTTACTCTCGTGCTCAAAGGCACGCTTAGGCAGGCTTCGGAGCCGGTCGGACTATTCTCGCTGGGTGACACTCATCCTGGCGAAAACCCATGTTGACCAAATCGTTCGTCCATTACATGTGTCTTGTTGCATGCATGCATAGCAAGCCGTGTTCAGAAACAGCTTAGCGTAATAGTAACCGCGTTACTGAAACCATTTTGCGATGGGGCTCAAGAATATCCGATTCATCAAGGCCAATCCTCGAAGAAAACCGGTAGATAAAATGTTTGGTGTGCTCGTCTTCTCAATTGCTAGCAAATGCTTAAGCCCGGGTGGTATTGGCCAGAGTGGTTCAGCACGTGAAGTCCACAGGAAATGATGCACTGGAGGCTTACCATCCATATTCAGACTCACGTCGCACAAAGTAATTTCGCCCAATGGCGATTGAATACAATTTCCTTTGGCGACAATGCTGATGCTAACGAGCCCGAAACGGCCTCTTGATCAGTGTCAAGAGTTCGGCTATAAGGTTTGAGCAGTAACTAAGCGGGACGATTTCAGGTTTTTAGAATTTGATTATTTATTGAATGATTTGATGATAAACATAGGTGCTGGTATCTCTTATAAACGTCTTTGGGTTGTTGGAATCCCTTCATAAGTTCATGTGGCATATGGACATAATCTATCCGTGCAATACAATGAAATCCGGTTCACTACGTTTACGCCACGGCTCAGAGTCCCATAAACTTTCCGAATTTTCCAACGGCTACATCTGCGCTTCCTCCTGCTTCAAACGATGCCACGGCAGTTTTGCCAAGAGCTCCAATGTTCAGCCTCTGTTGCATGCCACGCTTCCCTTTTGTCATCTTCAGCACATGCTGAGCTTCTTTTCTGACCGCATCATTGGACCCAGTAATTGGAATATCGCCGCTGAAGCTATATGCTACGCTTCGAGCCACCCCAGTGCGAACTTGCATTAACTCGAAGCCGCAGTCTAGCTGCCTAGTCATTTGCATGGTGATGCTCGGCTGGTCGGCCTTTGGCATTCGCGTCAGCGGCTGCTCATAATTCGAGAGAGAAATGCTCACAGCCATAGGCCAGAAGATCATTGGCACTCCACGCAATATAGCTTCTGTAGTCGAGTTCCATCCACCGTGAGACACGAAATAGTGCATTGCCTAGTTGAGGCCATCAGTAGTTTGCGATCGCCAAGTAAACTGGAAATAATATACCGGATGCTCAAGTACCTCCAACTGTTTTGCCCATTCGGGGAATATTGCTTGGCCGTTTTTTACCAAGTTATTGGTGTACTCTCCATCTAGACCTACAGCCTTTGCATTCTCGGCCTTGAGCGAGATTACTAGCCTAAGGTTCTGGGCTAGGATTTCTTCGATTAATATTTTGAGATGTGGAATAGATTCGCGAGCAGGGAAGAACTGGCTGCCAAACGAGATATAAACAACCGAGTATGGGCCGAGGTCGGTGTATGCGCGGTTCATGAATAGTATCACGGGGTCTGATGCGTTGATGTCGAGGCCAAAAGGTGGCGGCAAAGGAAGATCAGCAGCCCATCCGACACAAAAGGACTGAATAGGTCGAGAAAGTCCTTTAGTACTCGTCTCGACCGCAATCGGTTCCTACAGAAGCAGATGGTTGGGATTGCTTAAGGTGGAACTGATCTAAACCACCTACCATCTCATATACACTAGTGAATACCATGGCATTTATATGTTCTAACGTCGATATCCATCGCTTGTGCATGTGAGTAATCATAGGCAAAATTCCTGGTTGAGCCTGGGGGATCTGCTCATGTTCGTAATGCGGTGCCAAGCCGGGTGCACAAATGACTCGGTCAGGAATCAGCTCCTATTATGACTGAAATATTAGTAATTTAAGTCGCTGATAGTTCTATATAATAAAAAACATACCTGAGATAGTATCTCCTCAAACGATTTGCTAGTACCCAACTCTTGCCTTTCTACGGCTGCGTGCACGGCCCCAAAAAGCCTCCTGCCGTCGCCGTACTTGGCGCTTCCAAAAAGGCTGAAGTAGATAAACGCATTCCAAGCAAACTCATTAAGTACAGATGATATAGTACTTACCCTAAAAATGCAGCCGCGGTAGCAGAGTACCACCCAGCGACCGGAAGCCCATGAAACTGTTTGTTCGTTACCGAAATGCCACCATTGATGAAATCCTCAATAATATAACAGGGTGTCTCGACTAGTAGTCCATTGGCTTCAGAGTTTGAACGTGCTATTTGGCCGGCGATCCAAGGCCCAAACCCGCGTTCCATACCAAAGAGTAGATCGAGACGGTTTTTGACGGGCATTTCAATGGCCGCATAAATTACGAGGACGCGCTTGAAGGCGAACTCGTGGTGCTCAGCGAGGTATTCGCCCACCTGTGAGACATAAGTTCCTGGCGTGTAGACCGCTAGGAAATCATGGATCGTGAAAAGCGACCAAGCACGACAAGATCAAACGTACAGATAAATATATTTGGAAATTTAGCAGCAAGGCGTATGCAGAAGTGGAGGTTTGGTCGTACGTGAGCTACCTAGTGTCAGTGCATGGTCTTTCAGGGAGAGATTGAGCATACTCCAACCGAACCCGGTGACAAATACGATGTGCTTCAAAGCAAGTAGAGGCATTACGGGTCGCGTTGAGGAGAAACAGGGTAATGAGCTCAGGATGATACTGCAGTTGAGCTGCACGAACATCTTTTATAACGTTTGGTTAGGCCCTTATCCCTTCTGGCTGTCGTATAGGTATCCAATATTTCCCTGCCGCTAGTCTGCCGTTACATGGTCTAAATATAAAGCTGATCCGCGCGGTGTAGCGCGGTGGCCGTGCAGTGAAAAAACACTCTATACTTATACGTTATCATAGATTGACGAATCAATCCGACTCAAAAAAGGAGCTCAAATAGGTGAGTTGTACCCCCAGAACCAGCATCGAAGTGATTTGCGAGAGAGGAATTAGGCAAACTCGGCTGAGTCACGTGGTGGGCACCTTTCTTTTGGCATACATACTTATGGCGCTTCACCTGCAGGCGAGCGCCGCAGACTACCAGCGTCTCAAAAGGCGACTTAAGAAGCGATTTAAACTATATCATAAAGCTATACGCCTGAGGGCTAAAGTGTATTTTCGGAACAGTGCAATAATTTGTTTTTCCTTCACAATCCAATTTCTTTCCCGAATCTTTCCAAAGCTACATCTGCGCTACCTCCCGGTTCCAGTGAAGCCCTAGCCAGCTTCCCCAGAGCTTTTATATTCAGACGTTGCTGAATTCCTCGCTCTCCCTTAGATGCTTTAAGCATTCGCTTTACTTCATCTCGTACAGCTTGGTCCGACCCAATGATCTCAAGGTCGCCGTTGATTCCAAATGCGACACTTTTGGCGGCACCAGTCCGAACCTGCATCAGTTCAAAGCCACATTCTAGCTGCCTCGCGATTTGCATTGCAGTCGTGGGTTGATCTCCCTGTTTCAAGAAGAAGCACACTTTACTTAGCGCGGATGAGCGTAAATGCGCCAACACTTACAGCCATAGGCCAGCAAATCATAGGTACGTTCCTCACAATTGCTTCCGTGACCGAGTTCCAGCCACAGTGCGTCAAGAAGTAATGAACAGACTATGTTGAGATATTATGAGCTATTTAAAATCTGTTCAACACATTGTAGACTGCGTACCGGATGTTCTAGTACTTCCAGCTGCTGCGTCCATTCTGGAAATATGGCGTTCCCAGATTTGATGAGATTCCCGATATATTCTTCATCAAGACCTGTGAGCTTGGCTTGCTCAGCCTTGACTGAGAACACAATCCTCAGGCTAAGCACCAAAATCTCTTCAATAAGAATCTTGATATGAGAAACGGATTGAGGACCTGGGAAAAAGTAGTTGCTGAACGCAGCGTATACTACAGAATGTGATCCCAGCTCGCTGTATGCGCGGTTCATGAATGTCAAAACAGGGTCAGAGGTACTTGGGTCGAAATGGGGATTAATCGGAGGTGGAAAGTCAGCAGCAAACCCAACGCAGAAACTCTTGATAGGTTTGGAAAGGGCGTTGGAGCTAGCCTCAGCCGCGATAGGCTCCTACTCGCAAAATCAATACAACTTTTGGGCTAACTTTCACCGATAGACTTGCCATCTCGTAGACACCTGTAAACAGCGCCATTTCAATATGGCCTTGCGTAGCCATCCATCGAGTGTGCATTTCAGCAATAACTGGCAATAGGTGAGGCTGGTTCTGAGGCATTTGCTCATGCTCGTAATGGGGCGGCAGGCCGGGCACGCAGACAACCCGGTTAGTTCGCTCCTATACCAGTGCAAGTTCTTAGCCCATATATGATATAACCATTGCAGTAGTATAATCCATACCTGAGCGACGAAATGTTCAAACGGCTTTTCCTCGCCTGGTGGTTGTTTGCGGGAAGCTTCAAGAGCGGCGCTCATAAGCCTCCATCCCCCGCCGTGCATCGCATTTCCCAAAATGACTGAGAGCAGATATGCCAGTAAAAATAATGTTTTTTGTGACCTGTAACAGCATACTTACGCTATAAAAGACGATGTGTTTGACAACCACAATGCCGAGATTGGCAAATCATGATGTTTCTTGTTCCGCACGGCTATACCTCCGGCGATGTGATCTTCAAGAATGTAGCTAGGTGGTTCAATTAAAAAACCGTTGATTTCATGACTAGGGCTTGCGAGTTGACTTTGAATCCATGGCCCAAAGCTTCGGTCCATACTAGTAATGATGTCCAGATAGCCCAGGATCGGAATATCGACAATTGAAGGAACAACACAGACTCGGTCGTAAGCTCCCTTGTGATACTTCTCAAGATACTCGTCCGCTTGAGGTCCATGCATTTTTGGTATGTAAAAAGCTATGAAAGATTGTACCAGTAGTTTCTCAGGACACATAGAAAGTAACATTCCGCTACTCACAAATAAAGAGATTCGAAAATTTGGCCGCTAGCCGAACACAAATAAACAGAGTAGGGCGGATATGGGCTACAAGTGAAATTCAGTATGTCTAAGCCAGGAAACGCGACTGGTTGTAGCATACTCCACCCGAATCCACCAATGATAACCAGATGCTTCAAAGCTGGACGAGTCATAGCGAGCAACACTTTGGTCAAAAAAGAGCACAAAAGGGTGTATGGAGGAGACTCCAGTTGGCGCACTTTTTATATGACAGGATTCAAGCAACCGCGATGACCGCGAACTGCCACTGCTCTGACAGGCCAAATATAGACATGGCCGAGCATAGCAAGCAATCAGTAGATCCCAAATCTCAGGCTTTCCGGTCGAAACTGGATGGCCTTGCTAGGGCGTCTTCGCTTCACTGACATGATGCTTAGGAGAGAATTTATCATATGAACAAGGTAGTAGGATGATAATTTATGAGGTCTTGCAATTTACTGGCCGTCTCAGCAAGGGCGTTTCAAATCGTGATGAATTAAAAGGGCCTCAAGTGGTTAAAATATCTTGCAGTTCTAACCTCTTCAACTGAGTTTGGTGGTGGATTATAATTACCTCACAGCCTTCGGCTTGTTTGGCGATGGCCGCCCGAAATTTGACCAGATTAGTCGAGGGCCCATGACTTCAGCGCGTATCACACCCTCGTTGCTCCTGAGTGTACCTTCGGCCTCGCAATCTAGCCACCGAACTAGCTATCCTGAAAGCGCTCAGGTGAATGACGAAGCATGTCGATTTCATTAGCTAAAATGGCCACACAAGCGAGAATTTACCCGTGTTTCCCACTGGGTTATTAGATTGACTGGTGGGAACAACATTCACAGGGGTTAAACCCCTCTAGAACGCTTCTAGAAGCGCATATATAGAGTTTATAGGTCGATAGCAGGACTAAACACCACACATAGATGAGGTAGAGTACGATCATGTGATCATCCACACGAACTAACTACACCCGTTGATAAGTAACCTATGATCCAATAAAGAACTTTTACGACCCACTGTGCTGCTCTTGTTCCAAGAATGATGGTGTATATATGGTATATAGATTGATTGGGTCGATCAGTCCTCAATTTCCGTCGCAGTATCAAAGTCCAATCAGCCTCCCAAACTCTCTCAACGCCACATCCCCGCTGCCTCCTTCGCTAACTGACTTCCGTATGACCCAACCCAGCGCCTTCACGTTCATCCGTTGCTGACGACCCCTAGCGCCTTTCGACATCTCTAGCACGTTCCTCATTTCTTCACGTACTGCCTCGTCCGTACCAGCGATAGACGTATTGGGATACGCCGTGTCCCGAGCTGAACCAGTGCGTACTTGCATCAGCTCAAAGCCGCAGTTGTGTTGAGTAGCAATTTGCATGGCGTTTGTGGGTTGATCGCCCTTCGTACGACTTGCATATGAGTTTAGATTGTAAAAAGCGAGTAAAATAAAAACGCACAGCGAACGGCCAGAATAACATCGGCACATCACGTACAATCGTCTCGGCTGTGGTGTTCCATCCGCCATGTGATATAACATAGTGAATAGCCTAGAATGACGCTGCGTTTAGTATCAGGCAAGAAGTTGATAGTTATATACACACCGCATGCTCTATCACGTTTACTTGGTTTGTCCACCTCGGGAATATAGCCTTCCCCTGCTTAGTCAACCCCTGCAAGAAAGCTTCCTCCATCGCCGCCTGTTCCGAAGACAACGCAAACACAAGCCTGAGTCCACGCTCTACGATCTCTTCGACCAGGATCTCGAGATGTCGACCAGATTCAGGTAGTGGGAAGAAAACTGTTCCGAATGCCATGTAAATAACCGAATGTGGGCCGAGCTCGGCATAAGCCTTATCTAGGAATGCACTTGTCGCGTCTGGTTCGACAGGAAGCGCTGGTGGGAGGTCGACGCTGGGACCGATGCACAAGGGACGAACAGGCTTGGTGAAGGCGGCTGCACATGCTTGAGCTGCGATTGGTTCCTGTGTTGCAGCATTAGCACGAACGACGGTTCAAGCTGGGGAAGTCGCACGCATACCATCTCGTACGTCCCGCTGGTCGGCACCAGATCCATCTCGTCCCGCATCTTGTTCCATCGCTTCTGAAGATCGGTGACAAGGGGGAGCACAGCTGGTAAAACCTGAGGAATTTGTTCATGCTCATAGAACGGCGGAAGGCCCGGAATACAAATTACTCGATGAGACAGTTCCTGTATAGTCGAAGCATTAAGTGTTGAGATATCACGACTCCAGCTATGCTTACCTGGCGGAACACCTCTTCGATCGACTTTTCAGCACCTGGCTTTTGTTTAGCTAGCGCAACTCCGATACTGTCCAAGAGTCTTCCTCCGAGCCCGTGATCGGCATTGCTGAAATGTCTACAAAACAAATCAGTTTAGTCATACAGAAGACTAGCATTTAACTACTTACGCTAGCAAAGAAGCAGCCGGCGCAGCCCAAAACGACGTAACCGGTAGGCCGTTCCCCAGACCAACCCCACCGTTGATATGGTCTTCGATAATCCAACTCGGAGCTGTTACGGCATGTTCGCCGGCATCGAAGTTTATCGTACTAGTCTGTTCGGAGATCCACCGCTTGAAACCCTTCTCGAGGTTGAGAACGATATCCAACGGAGACGCGATCGGGGAGTCTACAACTGACGGAACAACGCGCATTCGTTGGCGGGCCGTTTTGGACTGTGTAGCCAGATAGGCATTCGACTGGGAGGCTAAAGGGCCGAAAGTGTAGACGGCTATGGATGCAGTATTAGTGTGTGAAACAGGAGTAGTAGAAAGGCGACGAACAAATAAAGATGTTTGGAAATTTCTCGGTCAGGCGCACGCTGCACTTGATTCCAGCACGAACGTGGGCTGTGATGCGAAGATGGTAAGAATGATATCCAGCAGCCCAATTGCGAAAACATACTCCAGCTGATCCCGGTGATAAAGACAATATGTGTTGATGGCGCAACTGTCATATCGGGCTTGTGGTGAGAGATTCGAACGGATGGAACGAGGGAGCCGGTTGGACATACCGAACATCCTTGCTTTTTATCTTCACCCACAGAACACCTCTCAGCCTTCCCTGAATTGACAGCACAACTCAAATAGGACAGAAATACACAATTCCGATATCGTAATCCAGGCAGATCCCCGCGGAGTAGAGAAGCGATGCGGAACAGCCGAAAACAAACGTTCGGAGAAAATATCTTCGGGCCTTGCTCGACGCCATATACCCATTTTCAGACGCAGTTTGAATTCCAAGTTTTTTGGTGGGATCTTGCACCCGTCGTCTGCAAAAAATGGCCAATGGTCGATAGTTGAAATGTACGGGTTTGGATGAGGTAGGACATCCCGGCTTAGTAGTTTTTCCAAAGCAGCGCGAATCTATAGCCACGAAAGAAGTCGTGGATGCTTGAGCTTCTACTGTTCAACGTGTAGCCAGGTGGAGGCGGGGGTCGGCTGCAAGAAACAACCAGGCACGTGATGTCACCAAAACGCCCCCCTAACACAAGCAATCAACAATTGCCAAATAACAACTTGGAGCCAGCACTTCAAATCTATTCATTAATATTAAATAAATACATAGAGGAATGGGAGACCTTATAGGAATGGATATACACCGCGTAGATCAATCGAATCCTAAGCCCGACAAGGGTCAATCCCTTGCTGTCTGTTTTCTGCTGTTCCAGTCAATCGCTGGAGCGGCATCCCAGTTCCTAATCCGCACTTTGTCCCCCTGAAGCGAACATATGGTCACTCTTCTACAAGTGTCTAATATCATGGACTTTAACCAACATTTACTCACTAAAGTCGTTATGAATCTGATCACAGACCAGCGTATATTCTAGCTCCTTTAGCTCGGCGCTCCATCATCTTTCTCCACACACCTTCCGCCTTATCTCCACTCCCACCCTTCCTAAGAGAGCCTACTAGAAAACTCCTGGGTAAATGCGCATTCAGTCGAACCGCTGTCGCTGCTAAACGCCCCTAGTACCCCATCCTCCCAGAATCTCTTTGATTTCCTTCCTCACGGTTTCATTAGTACCTTCAATCTTGATATCGACTTTGTGAGCATATGGAGTGGACCGAGCCATAGTGTTTCGGAGTTGAAGCAGCTCGTAGTTGTAGTCATGCTGAGTTACTGCTTTGATTGAGTTTGCCCATTAGTTTCTATAGGGACGTAGATGCGAGAGACTCACGGGGAGCAAGAGAGTCTTGGGGCGAGGGGTTAAAGGATCGAAGACACGCATTTTAGAAGGGTGTCGGGTAGTCGATTTCCATCCACCATGACTAGAGGCGCAATAGGTTATTGTCATCTTATCTTAAGCACCATTCCCTGGGCAACAATATATGAAAGGGCAACGTACCGGGCAATCCAAAAAAAATATCTGATCGACCTTCTCCGGGAAAATAACGTCCACCGCCCCTCCTGCTCTACGTCAAGCCCTGTAGCCGAGTCTACATCCGAGGTGGTGCTAGATTTAACTTCGTTTACTTCTTGGTGAGAGTTATGAACGCACTGTTAAGTCTCGAAGACTTTCTCGCCAAGTGCCACATGAGCACACCTCTCCACCCAATATCCACGCCAGTCACGCGGCATTGTGTTCATATCTTGGCGGCGCGGCTCGAGAAAAACGTCACATCCTGTTAAAAGTTGGGTAAGAAAGCGGGATGTGATTCGGTCGAGTGCCCGGGATACGCGAGACGTGTGTTATGCGTCGGCACAACTGATTGTTGTATAAGCAAGTTCTCGGAGATGAATTCTAGGTACCAAAAGAGACGTACTGGATGATCACATATGAGGCACATAGTGATGCAACAGTGAAACTATGTCCATTTTGACTTGCTTGCAGTGAAGAGCCTGATATGGCAGCTAGATGCGCAGGAGAGAAAAGATTTCAATTTGGACGAAGAGTAGGTTTCGTGTTCATAGCATAAGTTCGACGGGAGTCGTAGGACCGTCTTCGGAGGCCAAGAGATGAAGGGATCAGGACGAGCGAGGAGGATGCGCACGCTGGCGTCGTCGCACTGGACACCAGGCTTGGATCCAAAGCTGACTCAGCATGCGTTCAATGCTAGAACGGTTAGGCTGTCGATGCGTCGTATTCTAATGTCCACTACCAGAGCCCGTAGCGTCCGCTCTTCAGCGCAAGACTCTGCCTTTATGTGCCTTTTGCTATAATATCACATGGAGGCTTATGTCGCCTTCGTAGCATCATTTGGCGTATATAGTATTGTACCTATTTCAATTTGAGTATCTCGGGTGAGCAAAGAGGCAGATATCGATTTCGCGAGCATAATAACCTGCTACTTGAACATTTTACTCATTCGGCTCGAGTATTCTGCGGCAGCTCTAGCAATTATTCTGTGGTGGTTACTTATTGTGAATCTACCGGCTAAGAGGCCAGCGACGTGATTGAATAAACCTGTACTAATTGGAAACGACTTCCGGCGCCGTGCTACAGATCATTGATGCATATAATCTTACCATCCCATCCAAATATCAGCATGAAAACAAAACAGCGCGGTCCATCAAGACTGGTTTTTTTTTCGAACACTGATGCTTCCCGTACTATAGATGTTTGCTCAAGATCACTAACTCGTAAAGATTGAATTACCTTGCAGGTGGTGTGAGACGATATCAAATCGTATAAATTGCAGTAACGTGGAAGACACAAACGAGCACATTCGATTGAAGCGATGGGGCAGTTATTCGAGGTGTGGTTCAGACAATTGACGGGGAGTTAAATGCTCAGCCCAGTGCTCGCCAACAATCCCATCAAACTCCAGACACAAAACACCGTGAGGGCTCGATGCGATAGCTGCGTTCTGAGGGCTAAGAAGCGTGGTTCGCAGATCCTCGGGAATCCAGACCAGAAGCTCGCCGCTTTCCAGGACCGCCCATCCGTCATCGTTAAGGGTCCACGTTTGATGTTGACCTGTCGCTTGACATGCAGAACTACATATGTGAGGAGCAATATTGCGGATATGCAGATCAGAACTGGGAGTACTAGAAGAAGAATGAAAAGATGAGGCTGAGTGGTCTAGAATTGCAGAAGGTTTGCTTATGGCTTGAAATGGGTTTGAGTTCCAAATGCGCACAGTGCTGTCATGAGAGCCGGAGACGATGTATGCGCCATCAGGTGAGTATGCGACAGAGTTGACTGGGCTGGTATGGCCCTGCAGTGGCTGACCAACCTGCTGGCCAGTGTGTGCATCCCAGATGCGCACAGTCTCGTTATGAGAGCCAGAGACGATGTAGGCGCCATCAGGTGAGTATGCAACAGAGAAGACTGAGTCGGTATGACCCTGCAGTGGCTGACCGACCTGCTGGCCAGTGCGTGCATCCCAGATGCGCACAGTCTCGTCATGAGAGCCAGAGACGATGTATGCGCAATCAGGTGAGTATGCAACAGAGAAGACTGAGTCAGTATGACCCTGCAGTGGCTGACCAACCTGCTGGCCAGTGTGTGCATCCCAGATGCGCACAGTCTTGTCACCAGAGCC
>JAYRCO010000337.1:0-29921 GCA_037042815.1 Ceratobasidium papillatum | reverse complement strand
CGAGCCGAATCCGCCGAGTCGAGCGCTCGTCGATTAGCTGGGGTTGTGAAGGATACCCGAGCAAGAGTCAAAGAGCTGGAGATGCTCTGCATCGAGCTTGGGGAAGAGGTTGGCGTTCTCCGGGAAGAAAGGAGCGGATTCTCGCTGCAGCTTGGAGCTATGCGGACGGAGAGGAGCGAACTTGTTGCACAGGTTGCCGACCTTTCACTTGAGCGAGACGAAGTCGGGCAGGGGGGCTTGGATGCGGCGACGGAAGAAGCGCTACAAGAGATGCACGATAACTTACGTCGTGCGGAGATTGAAGCCGCAAGGAGCCGGAGAAGAAAAGACGAACGAGATGTTGCTCGATCAGTGGCCAAGGATCTGGAGAAACGGGTGCGAGAGATGGAGGTCCGAGAGAGAGACTGGGAAGTCCGGGTTGAGAGGGAACGGGATGGACAAGGTGCACGGGAACGGGTCAAGGTGGAGAAGGAAGGATGGGAAAAGGAGCGCATGGAACTCCTAGATCGATGCGTTCGGGCCGAGGAAGCTCTTTCGGATGGACCTGTGATCGAGTCTGGGGATGCAAAGCTACGGAAGGAACTGGAAAACTATAAGGCCGAAGTCAAGGCCCAGTGGAGTTATGCCGAGCAGGCGGAGGAGAGTCGGAGGAAGATGGAGGAGGAGCTGAAAGCTCTACGTGCGCAGTTGAGGGAGTCCAGGTCGTCGAGTCCTCGAAGTTCGACTTCTCGCAGTGGATCCGACGCCAGAGAGGCCGAATGGAGAACCAAAGAACTCCAGTGGAAGGCTAGGGAAACCGAATGGGAACGCGAACGACAAGAATGGGTCCCGACTCGACGATACGCCGAGATCCAAGCCGAGATCCTGGACCTGCAGGCCGAACGCGATGCTCTGAGCGCTCAAGCCGGGGATATGGAGAAGATGGAAGGAGAGTTGGAAAAGATGGCTGCGGAGCTCGACAAGGCCGATAGTGAGATGGCCGTTCTTACCGACCGGGCGAGGCATGCAGAGGAGATGTATGTTGCTGCGCAAAAGGAGGTCGACCGTGCGGATGCTCGTATCAAAGAGTTGGAGGGGAGGTCGAGGTCTCCTGACCAGCGGGTGATTCGGCGGTTGGAGTTGGAGAGGGAGGAGATGGTGGATGCTCTCAAGGATGCTGAGGATCGGTTACGTCAAATGGAAACGTTGGCGGAGGAGTTGGAATCTCGGTGTGTCAAGGCCGAGGAAGAGCGGAAAGACGTCTTGAGAGATAGGGCTGAAGTCGAGGAGGAGCTTGAACGGTTGAGGGTCCAGGCCGAGGACGGGACACATGTTAGGAATGAGGTTGAACAGGAGCGAAATGCTGTGAGTTTCATATCTCGTCTGCATATTGGAAATTCGCTGATTTATGCCGGTGTAGATCGCAGAAGAGCTCGTTTCTGAACAAGAAGTCCACGCGGCTCTTGCTGCTGAGCATGACCGTATCGTACTTCGTCTCGAAGAGGTCGAGCGAGAACGCCTTGTGGCGCTCGAGAACCAAGAACGTCTAGAGGGTGTTGTACGAACTCGGAACCAGGAGATCGCAGAGGTGGAAGAACGCCTCCTTGCCCAATCTCGCGAAACCGAGCAACTCCGAGCGGACCGACGTGAACTGGAAAAAGTCAAGGTCCAACGAGACGACGCGATTCAAGCCGAGGAGCACCTCCGAGCTCAACGAACCCAAACCGAGAGCGTCGAACTCCGGGCACTGAGGGACAAGGTGTCAAAGTTGACGGACGAGACCGGCCGATTACGACAGAGGGTCAACGAACTCAAGTCCGAGAGCGCGGACAAGGAGGTGAAGATCGTGCAGC
Source organism: Ceratobasidium papillatum (assembly GCA_037042815.1). NCBI lineage: Eukaryota > Fungi > Basidiomycota > Agaricomycetes > Cantharellales > Ceratobasidiaceae > Ceratobasidium > Ceratobasidium papillatum. The sequence goes on along the minus strand of JAYRCO010000337.1, from coordinate 28,089 downwards.
TGAATAAAGCGCGGGCGCAGGAAGCTGAAGATAAAGAGGGGTTGAATATTGCGTTGCAGTCGAAGCAACAGGAACTCGAGTTGGTGAGTCCGATCTTACGTCTCATAAAGAGTCTATTGACTAATTATTTCAACGATATAGATAAAGCGAAAACTGGGTGTACGTGGGACGGCTGGCGCGACTCCTGCTCCTGGTCGCGTTCAACGATCGAGTTTCAATCGCCGAGAGTCAACTGCTTCGTCGGCGGCTTTCGAGACGCCCATGCCTCGCGCTGCAATGGCACTTCGAGACGTCGCACCTCCATCCGAATCGACAGCTTCAGTTCTTTCATCCTCAGTCTCCAGCAACCTGCATTCCATCTCCACAAATCCTCTCCAAACCTCCACACGAGCAAATATCTACGACGCAATGAGCAGTACACCTGCGACTATCAAACCTGCTCGACGAACGTCTGATTATGTACCTCGACCATCGTTGAGGGGAATGTCGTCGTTGTCTGTTTCGGGGATTCGGGGTGTGCATTTTGCGCCTTCTGAGCAGAGTGAGACCGAGACGGAGGAGTCGGATGTCACTATTCAACAGGTGTGATCGAATCGGTGTTTTATGTGTCTATGGCTGGACTTTTACGATATGCTTCCATGGTCGGGTGTTGTGCGTCTTACTCTATGATCACCTCGTGCGTGTGTACTTTATAGTCTCATTATTACTCTAGGTTATTTCGGTCTCGGTTTGCTTTCGTGTTATCATGTGGACTTGGTCGATGTATTGGATGTTCGGTCACACAATTATTTTCTCTTCACGCCCTCATGAACACAATGGACACATAAGAAGAAACAGACGACTCTTCATATTGTTTTGGCGTCATTCTCTGGCCCAATCTCAGCTTACGTCAGTAAGCGCCGGCGGAGCGTCGATCATTCGGATCCGGAGCCAGCGGTTGGTGTTTATAACCTTGACGGAGGTGACGCGCATGATGTCAGCTTGACTAAAATAACTCCTCACTCGAATAAAACGCCTCCGCCGACATGGCCCCTGTCTCTACCTTTGCCCCTCCCACTCACTCATGCCATACGACCCCGACGTCAACCACCGCGTAGGCGGATGGCTTCCCAATGACCACCGTCCCGTCGAAAACTGGCTTAGCAAACTCCTTGACCGTATCGAAAAGACCAACAAACCTCTCGAACATGCTCATCCCGTTATACTCGAATTTCAATCTTTGATCGAAGGGGATCCAGTCTTGTATGCAGGCTTCCAGAAGATGTTCGAAGAGGTACCTAAAAGGCCGCCTTATAATGATGATCCGGAACATCATCCTCAGGTACGCATACATCTCAGCGTGGCTCAAGAATCCAATGCTGACCTCGAAGCGAATGAATAGGTTCGAGACTACAAAACGATGCTCCGTGCGTTCGATCACATAATCGGATCCGCTCCCGAATTCGAAGATATGGACAACAGCATCATGCTTCCCATGAGCGCCATCCTCGACTGGCCGATGGCGACTCAAGCTGGCTTATCTACGTTTCTCAACCCGAAGCTCAACCAACAGTTCAAAAAGATGTTCGACGTCTGGTCCGAATATCTTTCTTCTCCCGCGTCGACCTCGGTCCTCACAGACGATTCGACTGGATGGTTCGGTCCCGCTGCGACAAAGGCTATGCCAAACTTTGCCGATACGTTTGTCTGTGACCCTTCCGCCCCTCATCATGGCTTCAAGTGCTGGGACGACTTTTTCACTCGGCGATTCCGAGACGGTGTTCGTCCAATCCAATTCCCCGACGACGACCGAATCATCAACAACGCATGCGAATCAACTGTCTATCGCATAGCTCGCGACGTCCAAGAAGATAGTTCGATCACACTCAAAAACCAACCCTATTCCCTATCCAAAATGCTCAACCATGACGAACTCACCTCTCAGTTTGTCGGAGGAACAGTCTATCAAGCCTTTTTGAGCGCTACAAATTATCATCGTTGGGCTAGCCCCGTCAACGGCACAGTCATCAAAATCGTCCCGATCCCAGGAACGTACTTTGCCGAATCTCCCAACGAGGGGTTCTCGAATCCGAAAGGACCCGATACTGCAGCCGTCAACCAATCTCAAGCATACATCACATCCCTAGCCGCTCGTACCGTCATATACATCGAGGCTGATAATCCGGAGATTGGGTTGATCGCTTTTATCGCTGTTGGGATGGTCGAAGTTTCGACTTGCGAAGTTGTGGTTGCAGAAGGACAAAAGGTTAGAAAGGGAGAAGAGACTGGGATGTTCCATTTCGGAGGATCGACGCATTGTCTTGTCTTTCGGCCGGGGGTGAATGTTCAGTTTAGCGAAGAGTATAGTGAACCTGGGAAAAAGGTTCCACTGAATGCTGCGATTGGGACCGTTGCGTAGATAACGATGCAGAAACGTATCCTCAAGTTTTGTCCTTTTTTGTAATGAAGTACGAAAGACATGGAAGCGTAGTTCCAGAGTACTCGGGCAATCCTATATCTATCACTCGAACAGGGAGACCTTTAGCCAAAAGCCATGGCCTATTCGTAGTGTAAAAGCAAATATTTCTGTTACATCTGGCTCTTATATCTTCGTGAAAAAGAACGATAATGCAGGCGGGTAAGTTACATGGGCCTACGTCAAATGATTACATATGAGTGAGTCTGCGGGCCGAGTCGTCTTACGCGTTAGACTAATAGTTTTGTAACTTAACGAACAAAAGCATGCTTCCGTCTGGTCTAATGACAGGCTAGATTCTCAGCTCGGCGAAGGAGAGGTACTTGCTGAGTATATGCGCCATCACAATGAAACCGGACACTGATAGATCGTAAGCCTATTCTAACATCTAAAAAACCAAAGCTGCGTTTGTCACTGTAACCGGAACCTGGGTCTACCGAGTAGCTTTTTTCCTTTCTTTAAGAAATCAGGTAAATCAAAGTCGCGGAGAGGCCGGGTCTCATGGTACGACTCCAAACGGGGAGTACGGAAGAAGAAAGAGGGGAGAACAGACGGAGACTACTGACACTGAGCTTTAATCGCCACTTGAATCATAACTGTATTTGGTTCGGACTACTTCGATATTGCTTCTTGAGAACGTCTGGCTTTCCGTGTCCAAAGCAAATAGACTGACCAAATTTGTAAATTGAATAGCGTTATTGTAAAATGGCTCACGGCAGCTGAACGGAGCCAATCAATCACCGACCTCCAGATCTATCATAACCAGAATCAAGTGATCCTCTCCCATGGCCGATTCGTCTTATAATTAGAAACATCCAACCTATCCAAATTCAGACGGAGTTACACAATCATGTTGATCAAAAGCTCACTGATTAGAATCTACAAATACATTGCAATCACACAAGTCTATACTAATCAATCACCGACCTCCAGATCTATCATAACCAGAATCAAGTGATCCTCTCCCATGGCCGATTCGTCTTATAATTAGAAACATCCAACCTATCCAAATTCAGACGGAGTTACACAATCATGTTGATCAAAAGCTCACTGATTAGAATCTACAAATACATTGCAATCACACAAGTCTATACTAATCAAGCGTCCATTATATCACACATCCATGGATCGTCCATGACCATTCTCCATTTTAGACTGCCTATTCCCGTTCCTATCATCGCTCGATGTGAACTGTGTATCAGGCGACTGCCTCTGGTCCTGCGTATCCTGATCGGGCATCAAGTTCCAGTACTTGATGTGCTTGAGAAGGATGTATACGGCTGAGGCCATGAGACTTCCGATGAATGGTCCGACCCAGTACTATTCACGAAAAAAGTTAGAATGATGCGAGGTGGATATGAGAGAGAGGAAACGTACAACCCAGTGACGTCCATCAAATCCGGTTATGACGGCAGGACCAAAGGCTCGCGCAGTGTTCATCGCACATCCCGTGTACTGGAAACCCCACAGCATACCAGCAAATACGCTCAAGCCGACTCCAATCTGAGTTCAATATATCAGGTTAGCGTCACTATTGGAATATAAACATGGAATGTCGTACTTACCGGAGCGAAAGGCGTACTCTTGTGCTTCTCGGCTGCGAGCATGAGTACGGCGAGAACCAGCTATCGTGACAACCAACGAAGTTAACCGACATACAGATGCTTGGGTGAGAATTTTACTCACCATAGCAGTCATAAATGCCTCGATAAACGTAGCCTGCGCAACATTGATCCCATCTCCAGGTGTTGGCCTACTCAAAAGTAAGCCTCGTCGCACCAAGCATACAACAGACTATACTCACGTAACGACCAACGGATCAGGCAACAGCGCTCGTAGAATGGCAGAAGCAGCAATTGCACCAGAAAGCTGCGCAATACAGTACAGCACAAACCTCACAGGTCCAATCACTCCGACGATGAGCAAAGCTGTCGCGACGTTTGGGTTGAACACTCCGCCAGTTGCACTAGTCGCTCCATGTCAGCGCGGACACTCGGGAACGAAACGGAACAGAGGGCTCACCGGTAGAACATCCACATCGTGACAAGTAACGAGAGTCCAAAAGACGCGGCAGCTTGTGTGATCTGCTGAGACGAGGGCGTGCCCTTGACGTGGCCGTTGGTAGCCGTGGCGAGCGAGGCTTGGTTCGTCCATATGGCGGACTGGGTGCCTCCTAGCGCGAACAGCAACCACATCGTCTGGATAACGAACAAAAGTTAGCTAATGTCAAAACCATGAAATAAGACACGAACAGTTCCAATGAACTCTACCAAAGCAGCCTCAGCATCAGACCGCAAATTCCCAAACAGCGAACGAGAATCGGTTTTAGCCATGGTTGTCGAGAGAGTATGTTATTGCATCAACACCTCACCGCGACTATATACTCACCCCCATGTTACCATCGTCATGTTCCTGCATGTCCTCGAACAATGACGCTGGACCCACGAGTTGTGACAAGACGGGAGTTGTGCGGAGCCACTTCATCGCTCAGATCTCAGGTTTCGATCAAGATCAAGGGATTGATGCTGTCAAGCGTGGGGTTTAGTGTTGATATTTCCGCATACAGACCTCAGGCGGGTTAGCGAAATCCACAGAATATCTTCGGTCTATGCGTATAGCATACAACCCAAGTATGGTTTGTCCATTGCCACGCAACGACAAGATAGTCAGCTGATGACATATTTCTAACCCTATCCCGTACTAACTAGATTTAGAACATTCCACGCCTCCAGGCACAACGTTTTCTATCACCATACAAAACGAAATATGGCAGGAGTACTTTGTGCTCACCCTTCAGCTATAACTTGGATGGAGAAAGTTGAGCGCTGCGCCTTCCAGGCTGGGCTCTATCGAGGTATGACGTATCAGGATTTTCTAGGAAGCGAACTCGGTTCCGAATTGCAGAACCTGGCATCTATACTATTCTGGTGGATGTTCGATTTGCGTGGTTGTTCTTCACTACAGGGTTCTTTATGCTGGGCGATATCGCGTCGGCACGGGTATGTCGACTCGCCGCTCAAGCCCCTTCGTCAAGCTTCTGTAGTCGAATAAAAAAGATTATGCAGATGTATTGGCGGACGCAGTTCGCAGCTTTTATGACGGACGCTGTGGCTCCTATGCAGACCATCACCATACCCTCTCGCCTCACCATTCTCACACCTCTGATGAGCGTTCACTCTATGACTTCATCTGAACTCTAGAACTTGGAGTCTCGGAAACCATGCGCGGGATGGACCTCTCAAGAAAGGCTAAATTGCGTGTGGAGCGGAAGTAAATCATAGATGAGTGACCAAAAACTTCGCGAACATCTCCAATGCCGTAATGATACCAAACCTAATTTTGATCGAGCCTCGGATTCGTTGATCAAGTGGCTCCGTAGGTGTTCCGCAATATCAAGCCCGTGGGCGCGTGAGGGTGGTTGTTGTTATTTGAGGACATAGTAGGTCCGACCGTCCATCAGAGATCCCATGGCTTCAGCTATATACATCTTTCTCAAGGATATAAAGCTGGAGCTTTACTCCTGATCAAGATACACAGGACCCGAGTGGGTCGCCAAATACGTTGTTTACGACTCTGTCGACAGATGGACGGTCGAAGATAGAGAACGGGCATAGGAGGCCCATGGACGTCTAATAAAAGATAGGCATGTGATGAGATTCGAGAACGAGAACTATGGTCTTGTAACGAGCTAGGAGATGATTACAAAATGTATCAGTAGGATTCTTGTACGACTTTCTATGCCCATTGGCTAAATACAAAATTCAAGACTCCGGCGTCCGAACACCTAAGAAAACACTATACACGTAAAAGGGGATCTTTTAATATATGACATATACGATTAGAGCCCTAGCTTACTACGCCTGCTAAAGTATACACGACAAGGGGGAGATTCCAGCGTCTCTGAATTTACCGGCTCGTTTCGGGTACCGACTGATGGCACAGCAAGCCACGTCTTACGAGGATCTCAAAATAAGCATGCCAGTTCTAGATTGACAACTTGAGATCTTGCGCTTATGGAATCAAAGTAAATACCCCGCCGGACGCTTGGTGCCCCTATTCACCCCCTATTTCTCAATCCGTCACATCACAGCTTGAGTAAGAATGTCCATTCCCCTCAGGTGACTGATCCTAACGGTAAATAGAAGGTAAATGGTACGTATGCGATGCTCCAATAGATGTTTCGGCGCGACCCCAAACGGAAATGATAACCGCAATGAGTCAACGATTAAAATATGTATTTAGATCCAAACAAGTGTACGCTGGGCAAGTCAAAGAATCGTTGACTGAGTGGTTTTATGAGATTTCCTGGCTACACAATAGTCACAATCAGAAAGTGACCAGTTGGGATATATAAAAAGTAACTCGAGGATACATCGAATCAAATCCGGGGTTATACATCGAAACGGTTCCTCACGTTGATCGCTACTTGTGCTCTTTTTACGTAAGACCCGAGATTTACATTGCTGGCTGAATTTGGGTTCGTTCCTTGGCATACAACTTCCATAATTACATTTTCCTGTTGTAAGAGCGATATTTTCCTTTTATACACAAACAAAGCAGCCAATCAGATTACAATATCCGACAATCTCCGCTCTGATTCTGTGGAATTTCGTCCATTCGACTGATGATCAATTCATTCCTAGGATCCCAGAAGTTATTCCTACGTTTCGTGCTATCAAGTATATATACGCACCAAGCACTCCCGCCACGACCTTTTATCCTGCCATATTTCAGACATCGTTTGTTGAAGTTTTAGCTGGCATGGTTTGGCCAAACCTAAATCGTCTTTGTTTGCCTTCTCGCTCAGCTTTTTCATTCGGTCAAGTATAAAGGCTTGGATTTGCGAGTATGTAAGCTCGCATCGTTTCAAGACAACAAATTTCTTAGTCGTGACAGTCTATGGAGGAATATATGCGTCAGTGTAACTGCTGTATTTTGATAGCTGTCACATACCACCGATTTTTGACATTTGTATTTAGGCTCTGATGCAGCGCATGCGTCTCCGAGCCTTTCGGCTATTGATTCCCTGATTTTGGTGCCCAGAGAATGCCAGAGACACATGTGCCATGTCTCCAGCGGCTTGACGTAGAATTTGAGTGCTTCGCCGCGCTTCCGTAAAAGCATCAACAACTGTAAAGTAGCCATTCGGAGGTCCCCGGACTCGTAAGTCCCACGAGATGCAGCCATATCTTTGATTGCCCATTCAAGCTGAGGTACGACTTGATTTTCTATCTCCGAGAAATCGATATCCGCACCCGCCACGAGTTGAAGCAGATCTTGGCCGTCGCCCTTGATTTTCAGGCGAGCCTCAGGTGTACCTGAGCGTTTTTCCATTTCTGCGGCTACAATCGAAACGAATGGGCCTGAGATTCTCCAAATATTACTAAGCTGATTGGGGGTTTCTTGCAACGTCTTCAGGAAATGTAAAATGCGATTGCTATTGTTGCCTGCCGCCGCGCCAGCATTACGCCAGGCCGTTTGAGTACCTAAACGTGACAACCGAGCTTTCAAGTAAGCCTCTGAGATCCGTGAGGGTTGAGACCCGTCTCGATCGGCTTGACTTTGGCGTTCCAATGCGGCGCTAAAAACTGGCCACATTATTGAGTTTACGAACAAGTCAAACAATCGACTATCTTGCGCCTCTATAACTGAATGCCACTCTTGCGGCACTTTTAGTGGATTATCAATAGGGTCTCGGCCAAACAGATCGTATATTGAGTCCTCCCCAGTACCTCGAGAGACAAGGTCAGTGGTTTTGTGTGCCACTTCCTTCATCGCTTGGTGCACGACGCATCGCACTGCTTGCCCCTGCTCGGTCGTCCAAAGAATGGGACGAAGCTCGGACATTAAGTGGTTATAAGACGACCGGCAACAAAGTTGCTCGGTAAGAATACGAATGAGGGGTGGCTGAAGGTTGTCCCCAGCTTCGGTACCGGAAACTACAAACGCTAGGTTAGAATCTCCTTCTGTGTACAGAAGCTCTTTTAGTAAGGTTTCAACTGTAGAATGAATAATTTCCTGGTAGTAATTGATGAGCATAGATTTCCACTGCTTTTCCGGATGTAGAAGCCCGAGAACAATGTTCCAGCAAAAGAAATAACAGTTATACTGCTGAATAGTGTAGTCGCAGGCGTCAGGATGGAGAGACATACGATAGCATATGTCAAGGACATCGGACAGTGGCCGGTAATCTGGAAATTCTACTGCTAGGAGTACACTAGAGTTGGACAGCTCTTTTGTCTCCTCTGGCGATCCTTTCTCGAACATATTGATATAGTCCCTAGCACCGGTGCGGACTAGAGCATTGATTTGAGCATCAGGATTGGCCATCCGCTCAACCTGACAAATACGGTTTTCCAGACCCTGCCCCAGCTGGTTCCACAGATCTTGTTTTTCCGACCCAGGCGGTAACGGCGCCATATTAGGGTCTCGACGTAGTTCATGGAGACAGATGAACTGGTGTCGAACCGTAGCGTTTACTTTCCTATACTCGAAGCGCTTGAACTGAATGCCATCTGCCCAGGTCCTGCACCATGGAACAAAGGCACCTGTCCGCTTGTGTTTGAAATCTATCAGATGCCGGCCATCTAACGCGTGGTTACTAGACCAGCCGATGAAGGGATTAAAGGGGGAGCATGCAATGTGCGAAGGGCCGTTCCAAGACATTGGGGCAAGTGAAATAGACTTAGAATTGGGCGGTTTACCCCACCCAGAGCGCAGATATATATTGCACCTACCGGATTCAAATTCTGCACCCGGCGATATGCAACCATCATCTAAAAAACGAAATTTAGATCGACACCTGTCCTCTTTCACTGGCCGTATTGGTGCACCCTCGACAGGGGGGGTGGACAAATGTGACTCGAAGAGCACATTTTCAGCACGAGGCACAGATAGAATCATAAAAACTACTTGGAGTCAAGTATCTATTTAGTAAGAGGGCTAGCTTTTGCTGGTTAAATGTGTTTAGGGTAGGTCATCCGCAGCCCTCCCCGAACTTCTTTCTCAAAAATAGCAGGACTATTTGCGCCCTTTCAACTGTATTGCCTAGCCAGTCTATTCCATTGGCTCGGCAGAGGTTAAAATTGAGCGCTGAGCGCAAAGAGCACTGCCTGTTGATGACGTGCTTTTCAAATACCCAGCGGAGTCCTATGAAGGCTAGAACCTCGCGGCCGGACACTTTCTTGTGGGGGTATTTCATTTGGTTTGATTATACCTCGTGGGTCAAGTTTATGATAGTGTCACCAGCAAATGGCCTCATGTAAATTTACAAACATATCTCAGAAGGGTATTGCTGGCTTATCAGAGAGCATATACATGTCGAATCTGCTTAACTGCACTACAGATACTTCCATAGAATACCTTGATCTCGTCCATATCCTTGACTTAGGATCCCATGTCCTTTTTTAAAAACCGTGAACACGTCACCATAGAAGGCCCTCAGCAGACCGCTTGGTGTGATAGGATAGGATAGCACCTTCGATCCTTATCAATAAATGTCACGTGGGCCTCTTATCAATAGATCGTGTCCTCTACCATCTCCATTGCAAGTACAAGTCAGGATCATATTTGAGTAACAAGTACGTGCCTGGGGACAACGTGTAACTTTTGTCAAGTCATGTCGCACCCACTACTTTGGCCGACAAAGCCCTATTTTCATCCAATCGGAGCCGCAAGCGCATTTCTACTTACTCAAGACCTTGCTCCTGAGCAGCCCGCTGATATTCTTCTCCTGGGATGCGGAGATCCTCGCCATATTCTTTTCACTCTGTTTGCAGACGTCGTTGATACATCGAGTGAGTGTCTCATCACTGGATGAATCAAATCATTGATCATATGATTGGACAAGAGCCCCGGAAGCTTGATGTCACTTGTTGCGATATTGAGCCTGCGGTTTTAGGTGAGGCGATTTCACTACTGTCTGCTAGAGCTCATATAACATCCATCAGCTCGTAATATCCTACTGTTTACCCTCCTTGAGGACCATGAACCTATCGACCAAGTTTGGAACATCTTTTATCACTTCAAGATCGACGATCACGCTTCGGAGATTCTTACTCATCAAAGCCAAAAACTATACGTGAATGCGCAGGACATCGTGACATGGCGCCAATCTCATTATGGCTCATTCCTTCGGTTTGTAGACACGCGTACACTCACAGAACTGCGCCGCTACTGGAAAAGCTTTGCCGAGTTCCCTCAAGTTGCCCCCAATTTCATCAGCAAACTACGGAAAGATCAGAATAATCTCTTCCAGTCTGATTCAGCTGATTCGAGTCACAATAAAAGTGCTAGTCATGCAACTGGCATACTCTGGGCTCAAGCGTTATCCCCATTGAATAACCTCTTCAAACGGTACTGGGCAACTGGAGTTCTCTGCGACAAAGACAGTAGCGCCGAGGACTCCACGAAGCTCAACCCAACCTTCATCTACTCCTCTTTCGGTGAAGCACTCCATCTCCATCCTGGGACTTTTCCACAGGGGTTTCATATTACATCGGCTATGGTCCCTATACACTCTGACGTCTCAAACGGCGCTGCTCCAGGGACCGAGACTGCGATTCTCAATACCATGAAACAACAGTTTCAAAAATGGGCAGAGGCATTCCACGCTTCACGAGAAAAGAGTAGCCTTATTCTCAGATTCTTTGTTGGAGATGCGCTTGCCTTTTGCCGTGCACTTGATATTTTTGCTTCCAATTGCAATCCGTCGACTGGAGTGTTTGCTTCCCCGTGGCACGCAGCTCAAATCAACTTTGATGAGCTCAGCGCAAGTGCCCCTCCCGCTCCTATTAGCTTTGATGTCATTGAAACGTCGGACCTTGCGGATCACCTCGGGCTCTTCAATTTACTGCTTGCTACTCGCCCCCTGCTGAAAGAACATCCTACGTCACAGTCTGTTCTGTATACCGAAACAGCCTTATCAGCCGGAAAAGAGCCTATCCGACCATTTTTGGGTCGCATTTTCACAACTATTCCAACGTTTTCCGCTCTGTTCGGTATGACTCCACGCGCATATGTCTCGGGTTTCACTACCCATTTCAATATCCACGAAGCACTTTCCCCGCAGCACGCCGATCACTATTATGAACGCGTTGTCTGGACTAATCCTTCGAGTGGCGATCATAACGTGACTCGGCGACATCATGTTTCGTTTGATGCCAAAGAGCTCTCTCGAACAGTATTCAAAATCTACGACATGATGTTTGCACCAGAACAGGTCATGATGATAACGCCTACCGGAGGCGGTATTACGATGCCGATACCCCTTCGCTGTCACCGAGAGACTCTAGCGATGCTATGGAAGTTTGTCCAGCGTCGAGTGAATTTGGTAAACGGCTACTGGGAAATGGTGATGGAAAATTTTCAGGGACATTATGAAAATGCTTGGTCTCCGCTGGCTGGGGGCGTCTACACCGAAGATCTTCGTACTCAACTTCACCTCCATTCCGTACACACCATTGCTCCTCTCAAAAAAGACTGGAGGGTGGGTTGGGCAGCCAGCAATTCATCTGGTGTGTTCCGAGACTGGCCAGATGTGCCTTCCTTGCTTTGTGTTACATTTACTGTCCCTCGCAAAAGCCTTCGAGTACTACTCGACGACAAAAAAGCAGGCGGAGCTACACTAGAATGCTACTTGGGTTATCCCAGCGAAGGACATACTTATACAGCTGTGCACGCAATTTGGGGTCGATGCGTTACCCTCCAAGGATCAGACGATTTGACGTTAGAGGAAGACGAAGAAGGTATGAATGGAAAGTCGGACCTCGTCATTATGTTCTGGGCCACCACTCGGCTTCTAGAATTCCCAGCTATAGATGTTGCGCTCCGCCTCAAGAAGACTCCACACTCTATGCAGGAGTTTACTAGTAAGCTTGGTAAAAACTTGCAGATTTTCTCCGCGAAGGTTGAGGACAAAAAGCATGTCCGGTTCAAGGATTATCGGCCTGCTTTGGCTGCAGAAGATCGATTGTCTCTGGACGCCATTCTCACTTCTGTGCTTAAGCCGATGACAACAAACGATATGATCCCAATTGTGGCTGACGTTATCCCAGGAATGCCGAGCCAGACCAATAAGCACGTTATTTCTTTCACAGCCCAGGTCAACTTCAGTGAACTAGCGGCGCAAAAGGCGCTTGAAAATGGGACCAAGGTTATTGCAGCACAGATATCCCCTTGCGCAATGAAAGTATCAATTGGCGCTCATCATCATACGGTCACATATCCTTATCCGATTCTAGGCAGCCAGCACAAACTACGGATCGAGAAGAAATTTCATTCTATCGAGGTACACAAAGACTTTACATTTCACAACGGACTGATTCTTACTTGCAATTTAGATTACTGCGCCTGTTTCCCAGCCCCTGGACTCTGGCGGATACTTTCTCGACCCTACCCCAATCGCTTTGAATGACGCATATACCTCTTGGAACATCCATCATGTCTCCCCCGATCGCATGCCGCAGCTCGACCTAGAGACCCCCAAAAAGCTTGATTGGCTCTACTCTCATACCGCGATGCAGTTCTCCGATCGGGAACATAAAATCCGGAACGCTAGCTCCGCTGCAAAAATACCATCCGTCAATATTTCAATCAAAGTCAAGGATTCAATCCGTACTCTTGTAATGGGTTGTTCTGGCGTTAAAGGGACGAGGACTCGCATTTTCAGCCTCTGCAAATCCGAGCCTAGCGGCGTATATGCGTACCTCCTTGTCGGTGGACTCCGGCTTGATCTGGCCTCGTTCACTATCATAATCGACGCGGCCCTCATTCCTCTGTCTAAGGAACAAGCACCCAGTTTGACGCTAAGCGTCCAGAAGCTCCAAGAGGACAAATCAATAGTTCAGGTCGTGACCGATGGTCCAGAAACACTTGCATGGAAGAAAACTCTTCCCGCTTTCGTCGAGCGTTGCCGGACCTGGTCGCATACGCCCAACTGCGAGTACTCTGCTCAGGTTGAAGCATCCGCATCAGCCAAAAAGGATCAGGTCATAATTTGCACTTGCGGGCGGGGCTTTGGGTTCGAAGGACCAGAGTGGAAAGTCGCGGCATGGCAGGACGTACTACCATTCGCCACCCGCGTTGCCATATCCCCGCTCTTCGGGGTATCGTTTATCGAGTACGGCGCAGGAACGGGCGGGATGGTCAATATGGCGCAACCAGGGGCAGGATCTGGTATAAGGACCCAGACCAAATGGGATAATGCGTGTTGGATTTGTGGTGGAGGCGGAAACCCGACTCTGGCAGCGTGCAGTCGATGCAAAAAGGCAAAATACTGTTCGGTGACATGTCAGGGGCTGGACTGGAAGGCGCACAAGAAAAGCTGTCGTAGGTCCTGATTGCCCGATGATTGTATTTGAAGAACGCGTGTGCAGCGTGCTGTTGTGCAATGTACCATAATTAAATTTGTTGTAGTGAACGGATTCTGTGATAAGTATATATCACAGCCATGATCTAGGTAATTTCTCTCATTCAATTGAAGCGTGAGACTAATGAAACATACAGCATTCGAATATGATACGTTCATAAATTCTTTGAGCAAGGTATAAAGAGCCGATATCACGAAAATTTCACTTATGCTGGCGCATTGGCGGCAGCTTGGGCTTTACCCTTGTCGTGCTGGGCATTTCCTAGAGAAAGGCAATAATGAGTAAACAAACCACGCTTTACGTTTGCACATCGTGCTTACCTGAGACCTGCTGCGTCTTATCTCCTACTACAGCCCCGACTATCGCATCTTTACGGCCCACGACACGGTCAATCGTACCTTCAGCATAAGCCTCGGCTTGAGCTGCGGTAATCTCTGCCTCCCCTGCGATATGAATCAGCATCCTGAGGCTAAACTCATAAAGATTCGAATTGACATACCGGCAGCATGCTCCTCCTTTCCAGAATTAGACCAAGACGTCCAGCCGAAGAGATTTCCGATCTACCATAACGGTATAAGCTTGAATGTGCCCCCAAAAACGATGAATATCTCTCACCACTTCGACCACGGTCCCTTTCAAGGAGTGATACTGCCCGCTAACTTTGCTATGGGCACTTCAGTACCCAGTGTAGCAGGGCCGAACCAATAGTACGCACCTAGGTTGCTGAGTGTTCGACATGATATGAGAGGGATGGGAAAGGAACAAGTAGGTGTGGTAGTTATATGCAAGCGGTTGGCGCAGGGGCACGAAGCACACGACCCTCTTATCTCTCGTAGGTCCCAAGCAGCGCGGTTTCACATGCTTCTAGATTTCCACTCTTCAATGTCGTCATATCTGAGATCACTGCATGATTTCAATTAGCCCCTGAGGATAAGCGCCAAGCATAAATTGTCCAATAAATAAACAAGATAGAAACGTGCCAGATGAATAAATCCTCAAAACTTCTTTCTGATCATCCGTGATCCCAAACCCCCTCCAGCTGGCGTACGCACAGCAGCAGAACCTATCATCCCAGCTGCCCTAACACGCCGTTCAAGTTCTGCCTCCCGGTCCGAATCGTCCGAACTTGCTTGGGTCTGGGTCTCATTCCCCCCGAAAACATCCGAGGTATCGACCGGAGAGCGTGGGGGTGCACGAGCCGGAGTTTCGTGCGATGAAGGACGGGATGATTTAGGGCTCGCCAGGCGCGGAGATGGGGCAGGGGGTGGTTGGGAGGAAGCTGCGGCAGGGGGTCCAATGTCGTCTTCGTCCATGGTCTGGCTATACGCGTTTCCGCCAGTAGTGTTGACACTCCGTGTAGTTTCGGCCTCGGTTGCGGTCGAATCTGGATCGAGTCTTGAACGGGGAAACGAGCCTCGTCGTGTGGTGGGTGTCTCGTGCAATCCTGTCGCGAATATATCGGATCTTCGAGGTGTTGCTCCCCGACGCATTTTCCGGACCGATCCTTCGTCCTCGTCGTCCGTATCGTCTCGGCCTTTTCCTCTTCTTGATAACCCAAATCCGTCGTACTATTGGAGAATGAATCATGTCAATGCTGTCAATGAATTCTAAAACTGTTATCTACCCTATTAAGAGAGTCTCCCGATGAGCTTCCCGGAAGTCGAGCATGAGCCCCAGCCCCGCGCGTAGCTGACTCTTCAGGATCAGCCATATCAATGGATGGAGTGGACACAAGTTTGGAACCAGACGGCTCGTATCCTAAGTGACAACTTATTTAAATTGAGTCCAGCGACAAAGAGAGTCCACGAACCAGATACACTCGGCGAGCCATCGACCTGAGCTATACATTTCAAAGTGGTCTGAACGGCCGGTCTTGAAAAGAACCCTCTCAGATGGTGGGCAGGCATGACTTTTGCGGTCGACGCCTTCCGTTCTGCCATCTAGTTGGAGCTCGAAAATTGAGGAGAGGATATGGAGACGAGCTAAACTACTCACAGTTCTCAATGTTGCTTCAGATGTGTCATCGATAGGTTGGCCCAGATTCGATACGACTGCCGCGAGAGTCACGACCGGCATGAATAACTGCTTTGACAAGATTTCACCCGCCATACGGCCGACTGACATAACATCCCAACGCCAATGAAAGTCCATTAATGTATCAGATAGGTAAACACTCAAATCCTATCGAATTGTAAGTACGATCAATAATGAGAAGAACCGAGACTCACAGCAACTTCCGAATCCTTGACTTCGAACTCCACACCTCCTTCCATCGCCTTTTCGAGCATCCCGCTCAACGTTCTTACGACGCCACGCCTCCAATCCATCTCCTCGTCTACATCGTGATATGGTAACGCGAATCCACGCTTCGTTGAACCTCGGGCAGAATGGGCATGTCGAGCTCGGTGAGATGTGTGCTTCGAGTCAAGAACTGAGACCAATGAAGGTTAGAAGATCGGGTGGGCTGGGAGTGAGGGAACAGAATACGTACCTTCAGCCCAAACATTGATTGTATCCGTTATCATGAAACAGCACGTATTCTCTAGCGTATCCGCGACGAATTTCTGTGATGATACATAAAAATATTAGTACCTCTTTCTAGTACACCTGGGACTTGAGCAAGCACGAGAGAGAGGCTTACAAAGAAATAACAACTTTCTCGGCCGCTAGAGTCATGAGCAGAGGTGGTTTTGATTGACCAAGGTATCCCCACTAGCTTGTTAGCAAAGACCTGAGGGGTGAAGATTAGTATAGTTCTAAGGGAATAACATGGCGCGTTTCTGGATCATGCCTGTTGGTCGTACCTGCGTGAATTCAGGCATCGAAAACAAAATAAAACCCCGGGTCCAACAGGAGTTTTCGTGAATTATCCAAGATTCAAGATTCAGACGAAATAGATGTTCAGAGCTTCCGTGACGCTATTAGAGTCGACTTTCGGAGCTCAGGCACACTTCCGTAAACAAATTATGGAATATTTGTAAATCGTATACAAGTAGAGTAGCTTCGCCAAAGTGATGATCCAGAAGGTTGGTGTATGGGTATACTCGTGATTCTGGCCAAGAAATGTGGTGGTCGACAGGACTCGGGCTTTGTCCCCGTTGACGTAAATGATCAAGCACAAAGAGCCTCTATACACGTGACTGTACCATCCAAGCAGCCGCAAACATATAACGCGTATCTCACCTTGAACCAAGAATGAGTAGGACTCGGAAATTTACGCGGCCAGACCAAGACATTATTGCGATTAGGCCACATGTACCTCTCGTAGATTATTGGTCTCCTTAATGAATGTGGGATATGATTATCGTTACTGAGGGTCATTTACGACGCCAAAACGACAACGCATATTCGAAACAATCTGATCTTATCATGACACGTATTTTGGTGATTAGCTAGCTATGAATTCAAACTCGTATGTTACAACACGACAAAACGGAACAAATTACACAGTTACACGATTACACGGTTACACTAAAGCTCAATCCACTTCTCAATCATCTGTCTGCGCTCCTCGGATCGTGGCGCGACGGTGCTATGGAATGGCAATGGGTGCCTGGGGAGAAAGATTCAGTTCGGGCTTCATCGAATACGAAGGTCTTGACTTACGAAGCCAATCCACCAATAGTACACTCCGGTTTGGGGGCAGGCTTTCCGGGAGTAGGGGCCACGTTGAAGACTGTCAAGAAAGTGCTCGCCATGATAAAGAAGGTCGACTCGGCAAAGGTTCCTCCGGGACATTCACTGTATGCGCCGTAAGAATCAAATTTTCATGTAGGCCAATTCGTACATACCGCCTTCCAATGCCAAAGATGGGAGCTGAAGGTAAAGAGGGATCCAAAAAGCGATCAGGGTTGAACGTGTCGGGGTCTGCGTAGACATTTGGGTCGTTGCTCATAGCCCTAGAAACGCACAAAACAGCAGGTAAGTATATGAAGTGACGACATGTATAAAACAACTTGCCAGGTGTTCATGATTCTAAAATGTCGAGTTGCGATAGGCTCAGGTAAGATTCTGGATGTTGTATGCGAGAGAACGTGCTTACACAATTGCTCCCTTGGGAATCCTGTAACCCCGGTATACGTCCTCTTTGCGTGTTTTACGAGGCACACCTACAATTCGAGGGCGAACGCGTTAGGCAGCGAACATATGATATTTTGGTTTCGAAAGCGTACCGATAGGAACGGACGAGCGCCACCTGAACGTCTCTTTGATGATAGCATTCAGGTAGGGAAGCGCTTCGCGGTCATGAACCTCGGGCAGCCTTCCTCCCAGCACGGTATCGATCTCTTGTTGAGCTTTCTTCTGAATCTCGGGGTGCAAAACCATAGCAAGGACGAAGGTTTTCATGGTCGCAACGAGCTAAAAAATGATCATGTTAGAGAAGCAATAATAAGAGAGAAGATTCAAAAGCAATTTACTGTATCGGATCCAGCTGGTTAGTGCGCATATGAGTATAACTGTATTTATAACGGTATTGATGAACACTTACTTGCATAAAGGGTTCCAGCAACCCATTTGATCATGTCTTCCTCCTCTTCGACCTTGTCTTTTGGCGTATCTTTGTGATCCAAAGCGGTGAGCAAGTTCCTAACCATGGAAGGAGGGGCGATGTGGGCAGCCTGTCAAATATGTCAGCACGGCTGGTAATCTAGGGCTAAGTGTGTTATGTCCCACCATCTGCTTTTTCGTGAACTCGAACGGCTCGTTGATAGCCCGGTCCCTGCGAGCGCGGAAGACATCTGCTTTGCGCATCCAGCCGGTACCGGGGAACCAACGAGGTACGTTCACAAGCCATGGAACGGTGTTGACAAAGAAGTCTACATATATGCTAGGTTATAAACTGAGTGCAACATAAGAACGCTTCGACTTACTAGCAGGCATCGCAGACTCGCACATTCCCTGGAAGGCAATCTCGACGATCTTGACTTGCTCGTCATCGGGGTATTTTGTGTCGTATCCATAAATGGAGGAGAGCAACATGGTCGCCGTCATCCTATTATCTTTTAGTTAAGGTGCTACTGAATATATATATATACAAGCTTACCATTGAATCTCGTCCGTAGCACCCTCAGGACGATGTAGCAGACGTTGCATCGAGATCCTTGCTTGCTTCACCATCTTCGGCCATAGATCTTCACCTGCATTTGGATGAAGAACCTCTTGGCTCATTACGCGCTGGCGCTTCCATCGGTCTCCATAAGGCAGCCATCCGGTATTCCTACCCCACCCGGAGCTACATGTTGCGGGATTTCCATGAGACATAGAACAATGTAGGAATACATATGCTTACAGTCGTTCGTCTGTCACCATCGGCAACTCGGGCCGATCCGAATATATTACGCCGCGCTTTTGGAGTAACTCCATTGCCGAATGAAGCGAGTTGAGAACAATGATAACTCGACCCAGAACCGTGAAAGAAATGATATCGCCTGGAGCATTGTGAGTATAAGGTTAAAGTGAGGTATAAAAAACGAACTGTTGAGCTGATTGCCTATGTCCCGGTATCCAACTTGCTCATTGGAGGACGGTAGCATGAGAAGATGACCCAGCACAGGGTGTCCTTTCAGAGAAGGTGGCAACGGCAAGTCGGATTGGGCCTTTTTTGAGAGCAGTGCATAGCCAGCAATGCCGCCCAATGCAAGAACCAGCACGCCTATGGTTTTGTCGGACATGTTGAAAGATAGAGTCGAAATGAAAATACGCTGTGAGGGGGTTGATACAGGTTGTGGTAGGATGCGCTTGTGCTTATAGGTGTCGTTCTGGGGTGCAAATCCAGGAGAGAAAAAACGGTAAGTGTTATCCAGGGTCGGATATCGGGATGTCTTTCATCAACATCGCTGGGGCTTCGATCCCGTAAATACGTCTTTTTATGTAAAATCGCTCTTCTTGTCGGCTCTTGGCCATGCAGGTAATCACCTTGAAGCAACCTCTGCCGGATTTTCGTTAGAAAAAGAGTAACTTAAAGTACGCTTGAAACTGTGCTTGAAGCAAAAAAAAAACCTCCCCTAATGGTATAGCTACGACGAGTAGCTTTGCAGCCCTCGAGGAGCATGTTTTTCCGCCAACCCACCCTGAGACTCTGCAGATGAAATGGAAAGTTCGGTGGCATCCAACTCAGGGTCTGACCATTTATGGTTAAACGGGTTTCTAGATAGGTGTGCACCGAGATGATTTACAGAAACCTCGTGCTGGACAAGGTACCGATCATTGCGGAGAACATGGAGCTAGATCACTTTCAGGGTGAGACGGAATTTAGTCAGATGACCGTTCTCGGCATTGAGAGAACTCCGATCCAACTGTTGTACTCTCGTGTCCTTCGCCTGGTTCTTTTAATGAGACTTCTTCTGCTTGGTGTCCGGTATCTCAAACACCCATCATCAGCTAGCTGTCTCCTAAGTATGATCTAGCGAAAGCGCATGCCTCAAATGGGCCAAAGAATTCGGCCCGGAGAAGGCGTTCGTTGTCAACGTGGCGATAGATACACTTCCTGAGAAGCCCTGGTTCAACTTCCGAGTCTCTGACCCTGAGAGCCAACAATTCATCGTAATCGTTTGGTTGCTCGAGACGGTTTGGGAACCGCGTGTTGAGCACGCTTGTGGTTGATCCGAATTCTAAGTAGGCAAATTGGCTGTCAGTTGTTCGGTCTTCGGCGTATGGCCAAGCAATCTGCAAAACACGAGTCGTGGAGCTTTTACGGCATTGACGTGTGCCACACAGGCTTAGCGATATACTCAGTCCAGTCTAATTCCTCAGAATTTGCTTGGTGCCAATTTTCTTGGATGTTCGAACGGCGAGCTCGTGAGTTCGTGTATGTTGAGTGTCAACTCAATAGATTTTCTGAAAGTTGACACAGGGCTGAAGGGATAGGTGAGTTGAAAGCAACTCTAGGCTTGACGGGAACATCCAAGTACAACGGACGCAAGGGTAAGAATGATGATTGTGAAGCACAGATAGGGGTGCATATGGCTGGTGTTGAGTCTGAGGTTTTACTTAATCACGCATCCATTGAAAGATCGGACTACCAGCTAGATACCCTGCGGTCATCACTTCTCAATTGGTATACACGCATATAGTTTTCTGTCATGTTGTTATGAACAATTTTCCGTCTCTACGGGTATTTGTTGTCCCTTTGTTCATCAAAAATGTAAAACTCAGGGTCGCTCCGTCGGGCTATCAACCATATTATATTATTTTATTGGAGGCTGATTGCATAGAGTTTGTTGGCGTACGAACCTTGCTTGCAGGATCGTTCCTGAGTCAGTAATAGCACCTGCTCGTCCTCTGCTATTCTTAACTCGTCTGAATTGAGCCTTTGTTCACCCGAAAATCCAGTATTGTCATTTACTATTCAAGATACAAATTCATAGATTTTGATTTGCCCAAACAGAATTTACCGAATCTTGTACGATTGCACAACCGTCTCTTTCGCAGGCATCAAATCACCGCTATGCAAATCTCGATGTTGGAGCCTGAAATGAATCTCGGCATCAAGTTCACGCGAGTTGGTCTCGCTTTTCCGGATATGGAGTCGACCAGAGATGCACGAACCTACGATTCCATGTCAAAACGCAAAACTGATTCGAGACCATGATAGGAACGTACCCTCTTTGACGTCCAATGGAGTTCTAAATAGGAATAGCGTCTGCTTCCAATGCGTTGGCATACTTCCAGGTCTAGTCGAAAACGAGACCTCGTTTCCTTCTTTGATAGGTCCAGCTGGCTTATCGTCTCCGGTCACGCTCATCTTCCGCAGAGGGCCCATGCTTGATTTGCGCCTGGCTACCAGTTCTGGTCGAGCGGTGATTTGGATCACGTCGGTTGTGACAATGTCGCCTTCGCCTTTGGTGATGGTGACTTGGGCGTCGAGAGGGACGTCAGCTCCGTCTGTCGTGAACCAAGTGTCAAAGTAGAGGAGTAGCGCATGGGCTTTTCCTGTTCGTGTGGCGGTAAAGACAAATGGTGAAGAAAAGTCGAGATTTCGGGTTGTAATGCGTTGGACGGGGAGGTCCTGTCATCATGAAATCAGGCAAGGATCGAATGCAGGAGAAAGTGAGCGTACCTTGATCACGCAATCATTTGTCAGAACCGCATTGGCGCTAACAACATCGATCAAGGCATCGTCGTAAACTTCTTTCGACATCGAAGACATTTTGAAACCTAACGAAGATATGAGTATCGGAGCATTTGGTTCTGCAACGAGGCTCACCATAAACGTTATCCCAAAACGTGATATTCTCCTTGATAACACTCGGCACCTCGGCCAAGTTTGCCATGATTCGGCATTGGCTCGGCACCATCAGTCCGCCGGCACGAAGGAATTTGTCTCGAGCAAATAATACTATATTCGGGTTAGTGTTTGTAGGACATGTGTCATGGATGGACGTACCTGAGTCTAGCATGGATTCATACAACAGCGCGTACCCCATCCATTCACTGATTATCACGTCGACATGAGTGAATCCCTCTGGTAGCGTGATATTCTCAACTTTGCCGCGAACGAGTCTAAGCACTTTTTAGTATACGAATGGGCAATAGTATGAGACCTCTTACGTGATAACATCCTCATATCCGTTGGCTTGGAAGTTTTGCTCGGCCTTGGCGCCAACCCCACTAGCCTCGATAGCGAATACCTTTCGGGCACCCGCTCGAGCGGCGAACATTGACAAGATACCGCTACCTAAGATCATCCTCAGTTCATGATTCCGACATGAGCAAATCTTCGGGCATACCGCAACCAACATCCATCACAACCGCTCCTTTGAATATCTGAGGATTTGAAAGAATAAATGTGGCATATGAAGACGTTCGAACACTGTCTTGGATCATGACAGCGTGAATCTCTGTATTGACACAATGATTGAATGTTCGGCCTCAACGAAGACAATAGCGTACCATTATAGGAATAGCTATCGAAATAGTGGGTATCGTCGTCTCGTGTTTTGGCGGGGGCCGTCTCGGAGGATGTTGATGCAGCAAGAGGCTCAGAGTCGACAGTGTCGGATAGAAGATCGGGTGCGCGCCGACCTACTTCCTCGAACCGGGCCCTAATCTTGGCAAACTCGTTCTCCATTTCGGCAACCTACGACGTTCACGCCCATAATTAATGGTCTGCGGCGGTCGTATAAGAGTAGAGTGAGTCGTGCTTACCTGTTTCTGTTTGGTCTCCGCCTACAAAAGTATAAGCTGAGCAACCTGAACTGCCTCTCGCGGCGTACCGATTCCTCTTGCTCATCGTCGCTCCACTCATCGTTACCGAGCACTATTGTTCAGAATAAGTTATTTTGTCGTTAAATGAATTCCGTCACTCACATAAGAGAGGATCGTCCTCGATTACGGGTCGTAGATGAGCATCTTCGGAAAATACTGAAGAATCAGACTTTAGAGCCAAAACTTCGGATGGGGCAATTTTCTGTATAAACTTTCAGTGAGATTGGACGTAAACGCTCATTTCAACCTACAGATTTCCGGATATAGTTGATTAGTCGAACCCGCTTGAGAAAGTCCAGCCCTAAAGATCGTCAGCATGGAGCCACAAATCAAATTAAAACACACTCACGAAGTTGATTCCCAAACTCGATCACATCTACACCATGGACCTTTTTATCATGGGCAACTGCCTTTGCAGCGGTCGCGTGGGTCGTTTCGTCGAATAAGCTGAGGGTGGGTGCTTGGGCATCATCCTCATCGTCTACCCAATCACTGAATGTCTCTTCTTCTTGATTTCCGTCGCTGCTTGACTCAATCTCGCTGTCCTCTTCGGGGCCGGAGAGTTGGCTGGTGGGAGGTAGTGTAATGTTTATGGACATCGGTGAATTGGCGGCAGGGTTTGGACCAAACTCTGAATTACTTCCGTATCCGAGATATCACGTGATTGCTGGAGCTAGATGACCACCACCCGAACTCACACGATCATAACGATTGTTTCTGACTATTCTCGGCCTTCTAATGGATGCTTGGTACATTCAAAGGAAATGTCTTCAGTATCGCTCTAGAGCTCTGGTTTAGTATTAGTGCCCGCTCATTTTCC
This sequence comes from Ceratobasidium papillatum, assembly GCA_037042815.1. Classification (NCBI taxonomy): domain Eukaryota; kingdom Fungi; phylum Basidiomycota; class Agaricomycetes; order Cantharellales; family Ceratobasidiaceae; genus Ceratobasidium; species Ceratobasidium papillatum. The sequence goes on along the minus strand of JAYRCO010000337.1, from coordinate 4,238 downwards.
ACCTATTTCTCGCTGGCACCATGCGCTCCGAGATTACTCAAGAACTAGACTAGCGAAGAGAAATGGAGGATCAGATTCTATGGATCACATGTACTGGAGCCCACCAGCTCTGGCGGCTGCAACATCATGTGAACTTATTCAATCCAGGAACGCAACTTGGACTCCACCCTACGCCGTCGCAACACACACCAGACTGGGCACTTTCATAGCATCAGAATCATCCCGTACTAGAAAATCCAACCCATATCGAGTCATATCATTTGGTGAACGCTATATCTGAAGTTACGCCTCTCGATTAGGAAACCGTAACGCGTGGAGCCAATTAATTCACTCTCGTGGACGCAACCGAAGCATCCAAGCACGGGATCCCTAGTGCGTCACTGAGTGCCTCTATGATCACATTTACATCTCCGAGTCTTAGTATAGTGATGATTTCAAGTGCTACGTCACTCAAATGCGCTCAAGTATAATATGAACGCAGCCTTCAATCGTCACTTGCATTCTACGTTGTGCCCCTCCGTTCATACCCCGCGCCTTCCAGTATGTCTGTATCAATCGAATCTGGAAATTATCGGCTACTCGCCATGAGTAATGACTGTCTCACCATGGACTCAGACAAAGAGGGAAAGCGCTTGAGCATTTGTCCCATCCACCCAAAGGATGACCAAATCGTTCGTATCATCTTGCTCCATAAAGCATCTGGCGCTAGAATAACTTAACATACATCCTGTAGTTTGAAACCGATTTCAACCATGACGACAACTCAGTGACCCTCAGAAACGTCAAATACAACTTATACGTATCATGCGACAGCAATCCTACCGCGCACTCTGGCCTGTGCTCCTCGCAATCGGCTCAAAAGTTCATGTTGGAGGCGGGATCCGATGATGCTCAGCACCAGTTAGTACTTTTTATTTCTGTCCGAGGTCCTGTGGAATATTCAAATTGCAAAAATCAGGTTGTACATTCAAAGTCCGGATCTCAAGCTGTACCTTTGGTATGCGATCTCTAGAGCGGCGGTCGACCCCCCACATGTTAGTTATATAAAGTTCTCACGTGTTTTCTAACTGATTATTTACCGGTTGCTGGGTAGGCTGGTCTCATACCTGAAGGCCCCGGCGTCGGTCTCAAGAATTGGCGACTAGACGCTGTAGAAGGACATTGATTCACACCTTCGGAATTTGACCCTCCCCGAAAAAACGTGAGTTGCTCTCCCAAATATTGAATCCCCATGTCAAAGAGTCGGTGTATATGCTATACTGTCGATCTTTCTGGTGACTGAGAGTTAGATAAATGAAATTTATTTCGCAATAAGTCCAAGAATCAGGGAGATCGATTTGCATGGATTATGATATGAACGGGCGGTCAAAATTGGAATATATGCTGCTAACCCGAGCATGTTTTGGATACATCACGACCGTGGAAAAACAGCCCCAATCGTGCGCAAAGATTCTGCAGTCTCGTAGCCGTAATGAGATGATGCTATCCATTCATTTCCCGGGCACGCCGTCGTGGAGTGAACCAAATTTGGCATTTCAGTGATACAAGAAGTAACATCAAGCATGGGGATTATGCTAAAGCACACTTTTGGGCCGGCGTCTTGTCCTTCCTACACCACGAAGTCCGGAATCCACGAGTTGGTTTATGAACGCAGATGAAGAATCCTATTCGGACCGAGTATTGCGTCACCAAAGACTCAAATGTACCCTTCTATGCCGCCTCCGTTCTGGGTAGGACCGTAAATACAGAGACTACGTCATATGAATGTGCCTAGGTTCTATATAAATGCGAGCCTCAGATCACCCGCGCGCTTTCATTGCCTCTCAAGCCTTAAATACCTAAAATGACTGCACAAATCAAACCCGGCAATTACCGCTTACTCGCCACGAACAACGAATGTCTCACTATGGGATCTGATAAGGAGGGCAAACGCTTGAACATCACCCCAGTCGATTCGCAAGAAGGTCAGATTGTACGTAGCATTGTGTTTAATCATATCATCAGCTTCTCACTTTCCAATACCAGTTCTGGATTGAATCATCTCGGGTTGATGATTCAATCACTATCAAAAATGTCAAGCACGGATTGTATGTCTCATACGATACCAACCCTACTATCTATTCTGGCGTGCGCTCGTCGAGGTCAGCTGAGAAATTCAAGATGGAGCCGGGGTTCAAGTCGAGTCAGCGCCGGTTTGTGCCTATCATGTTTACTGGAAACACTCCATCTAATAGAGTCTCAACCCCCTAGTTTGTATGTTCAAAGCCCTTTTATCAAGCTGTACCTCTGGTATGCGCTCGAGAATGCAACTATGATCCCGCCGCAAGTGAGTCTACAACAAGCTAAATTTTCAAATTGCTCACTTCTCGACCTACCTGATAGGCTGGGTTGATCCCTGATAATCCAGATATCACTTTCAAGAACTGGCGACTGGAGGCGGTAAAAGGAAAGTGACTTGTAGCTAGGGAAATTGAGTGGGTTATCCCTTTGCTGTTGGACCTAGTGGTATGGAACACCTTTTGCGTGTGTATAGCCAAATTCAGGCTGCCGTAATGCTAGCCTTGGGAAATTATGAGATTCAGTGATGCTGGATATTTATGCCATGTGTGAAATATCCTGGACAGGGAAATCTGGGCAAAGAAGTGATCGGTCACGTTGAATTGTTCACAACCTGGAGCGACTCGGAATTAGTCGATTTCTGCCGAACTTACAGCAGCAGAAGGTTTGATTTCGTTCGCCTGCTAGAGTAGAGTTCTAGCTCACTTGAAAATCAGATATGACAAACGGCTAAGCTGAATGGCCACTGAAACTGAAAATCGGCAAAGCGAAGGAGCGCCATTCACATACTCTCCATAGCCTGGGACCTCTTCAGTCAGCGCGCAAATCAAATCGGCAAACGCCGCACCTCACTTGGCGCCGATGGTACTGAGTCCCGTCAAAGGTCACCGTGATAACTTGCTAGTTTACCTCATATGCTGTCCTGCATCACGTGCTATGTAATGAGCGACCGCTAGCAATGCATTTATACATATAAGTGTGAGGATTATCTTGTGGTATACGTGCGGATAGTATAGAAATCAAATTGTATATTAAATTGTGTATAGAAACCAATAGTACAAAAGAGTGTGAGAGTAAGGTGAAGAATGGTGTGGTAGGGCGTCGCATAGACCCCTATTTATACACCTGAGGCTCCTCGCTCCGAGTCATATTGAGCGACTGCGCACTTACTGCGCATACACGCTTGACTCGATTACTGACTCACTTGTTCTAGTACATTCTACTGAGTACAAGAACTTTCTACAGATAGAGCCATAAACAGATTTTATCAGAGGACTGGAGCGTTTAGGGGCTCCCCGTACCCATTAGTCCTGCTCATCAGCATGCGTGAGCCCTGATTTCTTCCAAAAGAGGTGTATCTTATAGCAGTGCGTGTAAAGTCAGCAGCTCAGAACAAACCTAAACCTAAAGTCAATCTTCACTCGCATCGGTTAGTGAAAGTTGCAGCTGAGACAATTAAGCGGTCCTGGGTGCCCGCGCGTCTACATACAATCGATATATCGCCTACCACACCACGAGGCTTGATTTATACCGATAGAAGCATATAGATGTCCAGATAACACACTCTCATTTCATCCGCGTCTCGTTTAGGCATGTTCCGCGTGTATGCGCTTCAGCGCCTAATCCTTATCATTGTTCAGGTCAGGCGCCAGCTCAACCGTGTCGCGTTTTACGTGATTTTCTTTCCACAGATCATCGATAAGAGACATTTCACTGACAGTTTCCATACAGATCGAGGCGTTTGGCTCCGCATATGGTTATGTCCTTTTGGCGCTCACCTCCACTTCACACTTGAGCGGACAGATGTCTCGGTTATCTTCTGTATCCGTACAGAGCTATTGTCCCAGTGAATTGTATTAGCGATACCCACAACAATTTGACCTCTGTGCCGTCAGGTTTAAGCACACATGGTTCCCCTATAAATGTGGCTTTATCCGCTGCATAGACTGCATCACTTGTCCCCTCTAGTTAAGCTGATCTAAATACAAGACACATCCATGTCTCACAGTCATATTCTCATTCTACCGCTTGCGTTCAGTGCTCTGGCCCTGCTCCTCTTACGTTTGAGGAGGAGCCGACTGGCTTTACCCTTGCCCCCTTCCATCAAAGGTCTTCCTGTGTTTGGTCATATGTTCTCGCTCCCATCCTCCAACGAATATGTCGCATATAGAGACATAAGT
>JAYRCO010000336.1:0-29922 GCA_037042815.1 Ceratobasidium papillatum | reverse complement strand
GGTTTGTCTTTCGTGTATGTAGTCCTTTCTGACCCAATCCGAGATGTTGTGCCGGATTCCTGCTCCCTCCAACACAAATGCAAGGTCAAATTAGACACAATGTTCATTTCTACTTTTTTACAGCAAGTTTGTCACCACTGGAGGATGGCTGCAATTGCTATACCCATGATTTGTTGTTGCGTTGGATGACACGGATGAGTAGCTGACGAAAATCTGCAGTTATGGACGTACATCAGGATTGATAAATCGCACCCACGTTCCCGCGCTGCATTATTCCTCGCACGCTCTGGAGATACGACCCCTCTCGAATTGAAGCTCGATATGAAAGGTATACTTAGGGCGGGGAATAGTCGTAATCATGCCGAGCGAATTGTCGAGTCACTTAAATTCATCGTCGAGAATGGAGGGATGACCTGGCGTTGGATGTCCCTGTCAGTTCGGAGCGAGTTGCCCAGCGTACTACTAGCAGCTATCGACTTCATTTCAGAAGCTGATCTAACCAGTCTGCATACCTTGGGCCTCGTAGGCGATCTTGGGGGAGAAAAGTCTGACGTGTACCATTTGACTCGAAAAGCGCTTCATAAGCGGGATCTCTCCAAGTCTGTCACGTTTCACAAGCCTCCGCCACTGCTTCGAACTCTGGAACTCACTGGCATAGCCAATGATTTCTTATTCGCCAATTCCTCGAAACCACTTGTTTCTAATCTTACATCCTTGGAGCTCAGTACTATCTGTACCTTACCCCCATATGAAGGCTTGTACGGGCTTCTATCGCACAATCTTGGCCTTGAATGCCTTGTTCTGGATATGGGCATGGTCGTTGATCGGATTGGTGGTCTATTTTTCCAATGGGAAAAGCAAGTCAAACTACAATATCTTCGTCAATTCACTCTCAAGGAACCATGTTCTGCAACCTGGGCCGCATTCGTATTGATGATGATAGACGCCCCTGGGGTGGAAGAGTTCACACTTGATCTCGGGAATTTGATGCTTCCCGAAGGGCCTGGTATTGTTACCAGATATGCAGCCTCGGGCAGAAACAAAAACGGCGAACTGTTAATTCAGACTCCCACAACCTTTGAGGCAGGCGCCGGCCCCATTTATCCAGCCCTACAGCGCCTCACGCTCGGTCCTTTTCCTGACGAAGGCCACCACATAGGCCATATAATCAGACAGTTCAATACCATCACTTACCTGGATTGGGAACTTAAAGATAGTGCCGATGGGGCAATATTGGAGCTCACAAAGCTCCCACTTCCATGTCCGCGACTGCAGCATCTTCGAACACACGGGATAGCGGACGACGAGCTGTTTCAGGTGGTTCACGTGAGGAAGCAGCATAACAGGCCCTTCAAGACAGTTGAGGTCCATAGTCGTGATTGGGGATCAATCCAGGACTCGACAAAAGAGTATCTGGGAAGAGCGGTGGAAAGATTCGGACAATACACATGTGACGATGACTCCGATGTTGATGATTCTAACACAGATGTTGATGAAAACGGCTTGTTGGACAGCCAAGATGACTCAAACGGTAGTTCAGGGGACCCGGACCCGGACTCGGACTCGGACCCGGACTCGGACTCGGGCTCGGACTCGAACTCGGACTCGAACTCGGACTCGGACTCGAACTCAAACTCGAACTCAAACTCGGACTCGGACTTGGACTGGGGCTCCGGCTCAGATGTTTCAGGCACATTAGCTGCCTGGAACGTAGGTCCGTTTTAGCTTTCACCCGCATGTGGCGCATATATGACCTCTAAAATTCGTAAATTGGACCAGTTGTCGTGTAAAGACTGTGTAACAAAAAGTGTTTCCCCAAGACGCCAGAATATATCGCGTTCAATTTGTAAAAGAATTCATTCACGCACTTACACTCTTACCTCGGCCATTTTTGTAAATTTGACGTTCGGCTTGAACCAAGCGCAAGTGTATGCGCATACTTTGAGTACTGCTCATAGCCTGGTCCGGTATGGTTGAAAGCGTGGGCTCCAAGTGTAAAGTATGCTGGGCTATCCCCACACATGGATGTAGCAATAGACTTAACTTGGTGATTTGATCATAGGCATGCTCAAATGATACATCCAAGGCTATATCTTTTAGATTTTACAATAGCCAGAATAGCCTGTGCTTTCCTTATTTCGTATTATTGAATGCCCCTGCTTTTGTCATTGAAGTGTGATACTAATAAAACGTAGAGTAAGGTTTCTTAAGCACCGGTAGTAGAAATGGGAATAGCCACACACATTTGCTAATCAGCTGTCATTCCCAATACTCATTGGAGCTTTGGGTGCGCCTTTCTATCTTCTCATTGCTAAAAAATCACCCATGCTGCCACATCTCATCACGCGACGTTCTCTGTTACGCCGATGCAATTGTAACACTCTTGGTCACGGCTGCAGAAAATGAATGATGATTTGTTAAAATTGCGAGTGGATGCTGAACGCCACAACCAAGCTCAGTCAGCCAATCAAGTGGCTGTTGAATTACCGGCGCAAATGTTTATTGTTGCTGAATATTTTAATGAAGAAGGTGTCTTGTACTTTGAGGAAAGCGTGGTGGCAGGTGCAATCGCTTAGTAGATGTTAGTATTTGCAGCTGGGAGCACATCAAACGAAGAGGTATTTGAAAGGTACGATGGAAAGTTTGGACAGTGTGTGGACCGTGATTGAGAGGGAGGTTGGGACGATGATCAGACAGAGATAATAAATCATGTCGAGCTATGATACGCCATGACTGTATCTCGAATTGAATGTTTCTTCTCTTCCTTTTCCCTGTGTAGGTAATGTGCATACATACGAAACGAAACGAATCATCACTTAGGGTAGTATCATATATTCTCTTCTTCGTTGTATGCATTATTGATCTCTAAAAATCAGAGTACATGCGCATAGCAAAGAGCAACAGGCTCGCTGGTGTTTTAACAAGATCCTTACATGCCGGATGGATTTTATGTAAGTATTGCTTCATGCACGTGACAGCTACCTATATTCCTCCCAATTTCGATCACTAGCTGGTCGTTGTTGTCTCGATCATAGTGAAAACCTGGTGTTTACTGCCCAGATTAATCTGAACATACTACCAATACTGATCGATCAAAAAGTATGTCCTTGCCCAGTCTTGGTATGGCAACTGGGTTACAAATCCTTGGGCAGTGATGCGCAGAACCAACTCATCCGCCAGCCTTCAGACCGAAGCAGAGCAGCACAACCAGGATCAATGGATCAACCGCCTACCTGTTGAGCTTTTATCGCGCATTTTTCTCATAGGAGACAAAATGGATGAGCTGGATGCTTTGGAAGATCCTTCCGATGATAAGCGACTAGAGTTTCAAGAAGTAGTAGTGGCAAGTACAAACGTAGAAATCTATCAGACGCAATGTTCATTCCTACCCCTTTACAGCAAGTCTGTCACCACTGGAGGACGGTTGCGATCGCAATACCTATGGTTTGCTGTTACGCTGAACAACGCAGATGAGCAACTGACGAAAAGCTGCAGCTGTGGACGTACATCAGGATCGACGCATCTTATCCGTATCCCCGGGCAGCGTTATTCCTCGCACGCTCCGGAAATGCGATTCCTCTAGATTTGGAGCTGGATATGACAGGCGGGTTCATGATGGAGCTTGAGGCACACGACGGTCGCTCTCATGCTAAGCGCACTATCGAGTCACTTGAATTCATTGTCGAGAATGGTGGGATAACCTCGCGTTGGGCGTCCCTGTCAGTCTGGAGCGAGTTGCCCAGCGTGCTGCTGGCAGCAATCGACTTCATCTCTGAGGCCGATCTAGACAGCTTGCACACCTTGGGACTTGTAAACGACCCAGAAGATCCGTCTACCATGCACGATCTAACTTTAGAAGCGCTGCTTGGGCGAGACCTCTCTCAGCCTGTTATATTCCACAAGCCTCCGCCGCTGCTTCGAATCGTTGAGCTTGTCGGCATAGCCAACGGATTCTTCTTTGCCAATCCAACAGCGCCACTCGTTTCCAACCTCTCATCATTAGAGCTTAGCACCGTCCCTACATTGCCCCCATTTGAAGGCTTGTATGAACTTCTAATGCACAACCTTGGTCTTGAAGTTCTGGTTCTGGATATGAGCATGGTTCAAGATCTGTATATTGATATGAATTTCCCTCGAGAGAAGCAAGTCCGATTGCAACATCTTCGTCAATTCACTCTCAAAGAGCCATACTCAACTACCTGGGCGCTATTCGTGTTAGTGATGATAGACGCCCCTGGACTGAAGGATTTTACGCTTAATCTCGAGAATACCACTCTTCCCCTAATGCCTGGTATCGTCGCTGTATACGCAATCATAGGCAGAACAAAGAGCGGCCAGTTGGTACCTCGAGCCCTGACAGTTGATGAGGCAAACGACGCTGGCCCTATTTATCCGGTCTTGGAGCGCCTCACACTCGGCCCGTTCCCCGACGAAGGCCGCCACATAAGCAACATAATTCGACATTTTGACACCATTACCTACCTTGACTGGCAGCTCAACAGTAGTGCCAATGGAGCGATCCTGGAGCTGACCAAGCTCCCAATCCCATGCCCGCAGCTCCAACATCTTCGAGTATATGGGATACCGGACAACGAGTTGCTTCAAGTGGTTCGTGTGAGGAAGCAGCAAGGCAAGCCCCTCAAGGTAGTTGAAATTAACAGTCGTGATTGGGGGTCAATCACGGACTCGACCAAGACGTATCTGAGTGAAACCCTAGAGAAATTTGGACAATACACTGGCGAGGACTCTGAAACTGATGGCTCGGAAGAAAATGACTCAACAGATAGTGATGACGACTCTGAAGGCAGTTCTGAGGGCTTGGATGAGGACGAGGATTGGACAGACACAGATGACAGTGGAAGCGATGCGATTCTGTCAGACTCCACAGAAAGCGAGGGTGACTGAGCTCCGTAGTTAGGCAACGCATCCAAATATTGACTAGATATGTTGATCATGAACGATGGTTCGCTTGTATGTGGCGCATATATGCTTGCTAAAACTTGTCAATTGAGCTAAATATGTAGAGATGGTGTGATAGAAAGTATTTCTCGAGACAAAATAGGGAGGCGTTTTCTTGAGCGCTAGCCGTGGAACCGAGAATAGCCACAAAACACGTGCTAAACGGCTGTTACTCTCAACACTCATTGGGGTTTTGGGTGCGTCCTTTCATCCACTCGCCTGTAAAAATCACCTCTTACATATAGTATCTGTGCGCGCTCTTTCACACTGATATAACTTCATTATTCTCTGGGCCGTGGCTACTGCAGAAAATGAGTGGCTGCTTGTCAAAATCCCAAGCCAATGCCGAGCTCCATAACCAAGCTCAGCCTGCCAATCGAATGGCTATCGAATTGCTGGAACAAATATTCGTAATCGCTGATTATCTCGATGAGTTGGATTGGCTGAATACCTACCGGACGAATAGAAAATTCGGCCTTTGTTTTTCTGAAGTAGTGTCGGTGAGTGGTAGTGAACTTTATGCTTGGCGGAGCAGGATCCAAATAACTTCCTGTTGTAAATTAGAAGGTATGCCGCTACTGGAGACTGGTGGCGCTGGATGTGCCTATGGTTCGTACTCCTGATAAGAGTTGATGCATAATAAATGTTTGATAGATTCCTCGTAGCTGTGGTCTCGCATACAACTCAAGGATCATATCCTTCCTCCTAGAGCCACCATGTTTTTGGCTCGCGCTGGCACCGCTACCCCTCTAAAACTGGAGCTCAATATGACTGAGCAATTCGTCGTGCGTTTCCTTATCAGCAAAACGGAAGAAAAGCGCGCCTCGCAACACCCTGGGTCCATCTTCAATCTTGGTGATATGAAATCTCGCTGGGTAGCATTAAAAGTATGGACTGAGAGCCCTCACGCTCACTGGGCAACTGTACTCAAGTTTATCGCCGGCCTAAGCAATCTGCGTACGGTGCGGCTTGTAAATGCGTCTGCTAAACAGCACACGCCTGCACGCAGTTTCAGTACAATTCCTCCCTTTCAAGCACCCTCTCCACTTCGAGATTTAGGTCTCATTGGTATGCCTGGCGAATTCTTTTTCTCGAACCAGTCAGCAGCTCCCACTTCCAACCTTGTGCACCTTGAACTCAATATTTGTTCCATCATGCCCTCTCTATCTCATATCCGTCAACTACTCATACATACACCTTACCTCGAATCCCTGGTTCTTGATGCGAGCAAGGTGATTTCTTGGATATCTCATCAGTCTCATAACGCTCCTACCGACGATTTCACCGTCTCGGCTGGGAGTCAAGTCAAAATGCCACATCTTCGTCGTTTTCATTTCAAGCCTTCAGACAAACTTGACTGGGGACTAGGCATTCTCATGGTGATAGACGCCGCTGGGTTACAGACGTTCTCACTTGATATGGACGGGGCTCGCTCAACCGAATTATCATACTTTCTTTATTGTTTCTCAATGTATATATCAGAAGGTAGAGTACGTGGCCGCCCCGCAACCACCGCCCCGACCCTACCAAACTGGCGTAGAGGGAGACCACTTTACCCAGTGTTGCGCCATCTTACTATCCATCCTTTCCCAGAAAGGCACGGCAGAATGAGTGCAAACTCATTAAGCTCACGATTGCGCCAGCTATTGCGGCGTTCTGAAGCGCTCACTCGGCTTGACTGGAGGCTTGGAAGACTGGGTAAATCTCACGAAGGAGTGATTCTAGGGGTCATGCGATCGCCATTTCTATGTCCTCGACTGGAGCATCTCCGAGTATACGGGTTATCAGGCAGCGATATCTATAAACTGGTTCGCATGCGGATCGAACAAGGTGCACCTCTTAAAGTGGTGGAAGTGGATAGTCGCGACTGGGAGTCGATTACTGATTCAACAAAGAAGTATTTGAGAAATGCACTCGACAGGTTTGCGCCATACGTTGATGGAGGATGAAATCGTAGAGGCCGCAAGAAGAACGTAATATTAGCAAAGCATGAGCGTTTTCTGTGTGGACTAGGGATAGAACGGTTGGTCTATGGAATTGAGGTTGGCGTATTTTTTCTAGTTGATTTAAGGGGCTTCAGAGCTTGGTACTGTTTGGTTCTCGCCTAATTTAGTATGTAACGCTGTAACTATTCAAACTCAACTCCGCAACATCCCCACAACATGGCCTCTGTAAATAAAGCCCTAGTCGAGTCATTCATTTCGACAGTTTTCGGCTTTATTGTTAACGGCAGAAGCATTATGGGATATTTCGCATAAATACCCCGTCTACTCGATTGATAACGACGGCGCAAGATCGGCATCCATTTTTGTCCAGAACACTCGAGTTTCCTCAAAGGGAACAAGTTCGAGTATCTGCCAGCTCACTCCCACCACCGCACTGCTCCATTGACAAGCCACACGCAGAGGTGCCGACAAGTAACCATGTCGCTCTCTGCAGTGTGCTTACCCTGCAGGCGTTGGAAGCGCCCCTCAGCCCTGCCCGGGCTCTCCTCGCTGCGCTGTGAGTGTCGATCTCAACTGATGTACAGGGTAGAGCACGCTACTAACGCCTCGTGCAGTCAACATCGCCCGATCTTTGCACGCTACTCGATTAAATTACCAAGTTCCACACGATACCGCCAAGGATATACCCGGTGCGAAACGACGTTGAAGATCGTGTGATCATGGACTGATATTGTTCGACAGTCAATGGCATACCTTATTCAAATCTCACCATTGGAGTCGCTGTAGAAGGATTTCCTGGAGAGCGCAGGGTAGCGCTCACTCCTGCCAATACCGCTTTGCTAATCAAGAAAGGCTTCAAACAAGTACTTGTCGAAGAAGGCGCCGGGTTCCAGGCGCAATTTGCCGACGAGGACTACAAGGCTGCTGGTGGCAAGATCGCAACTCGTGATGCTGTCTACGAACATTCCGATGTTCTACTCAAAGTTCGTGCCCCAGTCCTTGATAAAGGCCTGTCGAGCTCCAAGACGGAGATCGACATGCTCCGGAGCGGAAGCACTTTGATCTCGTTTTTGTACCCGGCACAGAACAAGGACTTGGTTGAACGTTTGGCAAAGAAAAATGTCACGGCTTTTGCGATGGATTGCGTTCCGCGTATCTCTCGTGCGCAATCGATGGACGCTCTTAGGCAAGTTCATCCGTATCGAGCACCATTTTTATAGTACTGATTTTTTTTGTGTAGTTCTATGGCGAACGTTGCTGGATACAAAGCTGTACTCGAAGCTGCCAACGTATTTGGTCGTTTCCTAACCGGTCAGGTCACTGCTGCAGGAAAAATTCCCCCTTGCAAGGTTCTCATCATTGGTGCGGGTGTTGCTGGTCTCAGCGCAATTGTAACAGTAAGCCGAGTGCGATACTGATATTACTCGCAGCTGAGAAGTTCGTAGGCTCGTCGTATGGGTGCTATCGTTCGAGGATTCGATACTCGTCCGGCCGCTCGTGAACAGGTTCAATCTCTCGGCGCCGAATTTTTGGAAGTTTCAATTCAAGAAGATGGATCTGGTACTGGTGGATATGCTAAGACAATGTCCAAGGAATTCATCGAGGCGGAAATGGCACTCTTCATGGAACAAGCCAAGGAGGTCGACATCATCATTACTACGGTATGAATGGGATCTTTGGGTTGAACTATTAGCTAACCTTGTTGTCATATAGGCACTGATTCCCGGCAAACCTGCTCCCAAGCTAATCACAAAGGAAATGGTGGCGGCAATGAAGCAAGGCTCAGTTATTGTTGATCTAGCTGCTGAGAATGGCGGAAACTGCGAGGCTACACGTCCCGGCGAGATGGTCACATATGCTGGGGTGAATGTCATCGGTACGTCCCTCTCGTATTATGTGTTGTTTTTCCTCTGACTCGTGGTATTCCACAGGTTACACGGACCTACCCTCCCGGCTTGCGAGGCAATCGTCTAACCTATACTCGAACAACATCACCAAGTTCCTCATGACGCTCACTACGCCGAAACACGAAGGTCAACTCGCAATCGACATGTCTGACGAAATCGCACGCCGTTCCATTGTCCTGCACAAAGGCAAAATCCTGTGGCCCGCGCCGGCTCCGCCCCTGCCACCTGTACCGGCTCCGTCCGCTCAATTACCAGCTGAGGTCAAACCTGATGCAAAGGCGCTGACCCCGTGGCAAAAGGCTTCGCGCGAGGTTGCAAGTCTCACTGCTGGGATGGGCGGTGTCGTTGCGTTGGGCAAGATAACGACGCCAGTGTTCATGGCAAACTTTTATACATTTGGGTTGGCTGGGTTGATTGGATACCGGGTCGTATGGGGTGTGAGTCCTGCATTGCATAGCCCGCTCATGAGTGTTACAAATGCGATCTCTGGTGAGCATTTTGCTGTCCTGAAAACGTGGGCTGGGAACTAATATACATGGACTGTAGGTATGGTTGGTATCGGAGGCGTGTTCATTATGGGCGGAGGATACCTTCCGGGCACGATTCCCCAATTCCTCGGTGCCATGTCTGTGCTACTTGCGAGCGTCAATGTCTTTGGAGGCTTCGTTATTACGCAGCGTATGCTCGACATGTTCAAGCGCCCCACTGATCCTCCCGAGTACCCCTGGTTATATGCTGTTCCCGGTGTTGTGTTTACTGGCGCGTTTTTGGCTGCCGCTTCAACTGGTATGGCAGGATTGGTTCAGGCAGGATACTTGACTAGCAGTTTGCTCTGTATCGGTGTGTCTTTTTTTCTCTATCAATTTATACCATACTCATATTTTACCTCTAGGCTCTCTCTCTGGCCTCGCATCTCAAGCCACCGCACGTCAAGGCAACGCACTCGGAATACTCGGCGTTGGCTCAGGCATCGTCGCCTCTCTTGCCGCAGTCGGCTTCCCCGCGCCCGTTCTCGTTCAGTTCGCAAGCTTGGCCGGTATGGGTGCACTCTTCGGCCGATGGATCGGACGACGGATCACAGGGACCGAGCTACCACAAATGGTCGCCGCGTTGCATTCGGTTGTTGGTCTCGCTGCGGTGATGACGAGTATCGGGAGTGTGATGGCCGAGGTTGGACATGTTGAACTTTCGACGTTGCATATGGTTACTGCCTATTTGGGTGTGCTGGTTGGTGGAATTACGTTTACTGGTAAGTTTCTTTCCTAGTTATTTTCGTCCAAGGAGATGTACTGAGAGTATGGATTATTATAGGCAGTATCGTCGCCTTCTTGAAGCTCGCTGGACGGATGGGCAGCAAACCTCTGGTCCTTCCTGGTCGACACCTTATCAACTCGAGTCTGCTAGCTGCCAATGCTGCAACGCTCGGTGCATTTGTGACCATGGCCCCGGCTGCGCCTGCTATCGCCGCGATGTGCTTGACCGGAAACGCAATCTTGAGTTTCATCAAGGGGTACACGACGACTGCTGCTATTGGCGGTGCTGGTATGTTCTTGATTATCGTCGGGAGTGTATGCGCTAATTGTGTGATGGATAGATATGCCTGTTGTGATCACTGTATTGAACGCGTATTCTGGATTTGCGCTCGTTGCGGAAGGTGAGTTGGAGGATGGTTGGAAAGGGAGCGAAGTTGCTGACGAGTTGTGTAGGTCTGATGTTACAGAATGATCTTTTGACGGCTGTGGGTAGTTTGATTGGTGTTTCTGGATCTATTCTTTCGTACATTATGGTCAGTCTCTTCCTTCTCTCACCGGAAAGATCTAACGTATGCCATTGAATTTAGTGCGTCGCAATGAATCGAAGCTTAACCAACGTCCTTTTTGGCGGTATAGCTCCTACCCCAACTGGTGCTGCACAACACAAGATAGAAGGATCGATTACAAAGACAAACGTAGATGAAGTGGTAGAATCCCTTACCGGGGCTGAGACTGTGATTATCGCGCCCGGGTGAGTTTTTTGCCTTGGGATTGCCCGGGTTTTCTCCTGGCTTGCGTGTGCTGAGATGAGATGCCAATAGATATGGTATGGCCGTGGCCAAGGCGCAGTTTGCGATTGCAGAGATGACAAACTTGTTACGCGCGCGGGGAATCAAGGTTCGGTTTGCGGTTCATCCTGTTGCGGGACGTATGCCTGGGCAGTGTAACGTCTTGCTCGCGGAGGCTGGTGTTCCTTACGACCGTACGTCCTCTCTTTTCTTCTTCACCATAAAATAATTTAAACGGATAAAATGCAGTGGTACTCGAGATGGACGAGATCAACGACGACTTTGGGGACACAGACGTAACACTCGTTATTGGTGCCAACGACACGGTGAACCCAATCGCGCTCGAGCCTGGGTCTTCAATCGCGGGCATGCCGGTGATGCACGTGTGGAAGAGTAAACAGGTTGTGGTCATGAAGCGCGGGATGGCTAGCGGATACGGTGCGTCCCTGTCGTCATTCGTCTTGGCTCTTTTGTCGTGGTTTAATCTGACTGGCTGGTTTGCAGCGGACGTACCGAACCCGATGTTCTACATGCCCAATACGCGAATGCTGTTCGGAGACGCCAAGGATATGTGTGATGCGCTCAAGGGTGGAATTGAAAAGGCTCTCAAGTGAGGGAGTTGCTGACGGATTTTGGATCTTTCTTTCGTATATGTGTAGGATAGTGTAGAAAAACATAGCTGAATGAATTCGCAAGTCGCACAGAGATCCCAGATTCATGGTGCGGGGAAGCGGGGGGACGTCAAAGGCGTCCGTACCCCCACGGTGATCGGACGCATATAAACTGCCAAGTTGTCGTCGAAGCGCCCGAGTTGCTCCGACTAAACCCTGTCCCTAGCCCGACTTACTCCAAACCATCACCACCACCTACCATGGCTCTGAACTTGCGCGCTGTCCAAAGGCCACTTGCCAGGCTCTCGTGCCGCACTGCTGCCCCGCTCTCGACCTGGTCCAAAGTCCCGGCTGGACCGCCCGATCCAATTCTCGGTGAGCTAACCCTAGTATCATAAACACCCGGGACTAATGGGATTATTCCAGGTGTAACCGAGGCGTTCAAGGCCGACAAGGATCCACGTAAAATTAACCTCGGAGTTGGTGCGTACCGTGATGGAGATGGCAAGACGTACGTCCTTCCGAGCGTCAAGGCGGTGAGTGCCAGATCTGGGATTTACGCGTATGTGGGTGCTGATCACTGTCAAGTAGGCCGAGGAGAAGATCACGGCTGCCAAGGCAGACAAGGAGTACCTGCCCATCACCGGTCTAGCCGAGTTCACCAAGTTGGCGGCCAAGCTTGCCTATGGCGCCGACAGCGCGCCGTTCAACGAGAACAGGGTACGCCAATCTTATTTACGCGTCGAATTCGAGTTGATTTGTATATGCACTTTTTCACAGGTTGCGGTGACTCAGTCCATCTCTGGAACTGGTGCACTCCGTATTGGCGGCGCGTTCCTCGCGCGTCACTATCCCCATAGCAAGACGATCTACCTCCCTGTCCCATCTTGGGGCAACCATACGCCCATCTTCCGTGATTCTGGGCTCGAGGTCAAGGGCTATAGGTATTTCGACAAGAAGACTGTCGGGCTTGATTTTGAGGGGCTCAAGGAGGATCTCAAGGTGCGTTTGATTTCATTTTTATATTTGGATGGTGGTATTGATTGTTTTTGGCTTGATAGGCTGCACCAGAGCAGAGTATCGTTCTTCTCCATGCGTGTGCGCATAACCCGACGGGTGTGGATCCTACACCTGAGCAGTGGCAGCAGATCTCTGACATTGTCAAGGTTTGTGTTTCTTTCATTTCGTTGGGTGGATGGGTATTCAAAGATCGTGGTGTGGTATAGGAGCGCAAGCTGTTCCCATTCTTTGATATGGCCTACCAAGGATTCGCGTCTGGAAACACCACCAAAGACGCGTACGCCGTCCGACACTTTGTAAAGGAAGGTCACCAAATCGCGCTCGCCCAGTCGTTTGCCAAGGTCAGCTTCATATCTTCCCTATTCTGTTGCCTTCTTTTCTCACCTTGGCTTCATTATCCCCTATCCCGTCCCTACCCGCCTCGATATTTCCCACCTTGGCACGTCTACAGAACATGGGCCTCTACGGCGAACGTGTCGGCGCATTCTCGCTTACGTGCGAATCGCCTGAAGAACGCGCCCGGGTGGACAGCCAAATCAAGATTATCGTCCGGCCGATGTATTCCAACCCACCGATTCATGGTGCGCGTATTGCCGGGACTATTTTGGCTGATGAGGCTTTGTATACGCAGTGGTGAGTTGTTTGGTTGTTATGTGCTTTGCACGAGGGGCGAGTTGGGTGTGGCGAGGATGATGGGTTGGGTGGCGCATTGATGATCAGTGACGGGGATACAAACGTGCGATCCAAAGTAGGGTTGTGCAACTAGGTTGGAGCTACGGCATGGCTACCGGAGAAGCGTCAACCTCTTGCGTTCTGCTTTGACCGCTGGATGGATGTCAGCCGAGGGTTGCTGCGGTACCTGGTGTTTCGCAGAGAGCTGCCATCATATTCTTGGATCTTGGGCGGCATCTTGGACGAGCGGATGGCCAATCGTATTCGGGAAATGTATATGAGAGCTATTACTGATGGTATCTTGATAGGGAGGGCGAAGTGAAGGGGATGGCAGACCGTATCATCTCGATGCGCGATACGCTCTACAATTCCCTAAAGAGCGCCGGTACGCCTGGCGAGTGGGGCCACATCAAGTCCCAGATTGGAATGTTCAGGTGAGTTGAAGGTTATTCGTGAGCGCCCGCCTCCAGCCAACTCTTGACCCGTTTCACCAATGATGGATGCTGGAGGAGGGCTATTCCTTTCTCAGTTCGCCCGTGATACCGATGACTAAATTTTTATTTCTAGTTTCACTGGCCTGACCCAACCCCAAACTCGTGCGCTAGCCGAAAAGGCTCATATCTACATGACTGCGGACGGCCGTATCTCGATGGCTGGTCTCAACGCGAAGAACATCGAGTACTTTGCTGAGGGTGTAGACGCTGCTGTTAAAGGCAATCTGTAGTCTAGTGTGAGGTGGTGCCAAAAATATAGTTCAATTTGCATGATCAGTATTGGGTGGTGATGGCGAATAGTTTATTTGTGTTTGGAAAGAGCAGTGACGCCAACCTTGGTTTCCAAACCCTAGCCGTAGGAATGCAATGTGACTTGGATAGATAGTGCTATCAATCTATGGTAAATGCTGTAAGTCCCTTGGTCTGATAAGTGAGCCATGGAGCTAGGAATAATACACAAATAGAAAAATGTGGATACGGATTTATTGAGGACGTGCAGTCTTGTGGGATGCAAAGTACTCTTGTGCATACACGTTAGAGCGCCAAATAAGGATGCACAATGAACAAATTATGTGGATAAATACACCAGGCCCAGCTGGACGGTATATACGGCGCATATATCGTGTTGCGCAGGATGATACAACTCCAGGATTGGCTTAAAGAAGATTGAATGGACCCAGCTCAATTCCAATATCCCCTTCGGGTATGGCCACAAGCTTATCCAGACTATACCAGTCTCTTGTGCTACTATCACCTTACTGCACTTAGCCCACATAGTCTTTCGACGCCAGGGGGTGATCGAAGCCGCGAGCATGAGCACGACTCGCAGGATCGGGTAGGACCAAAATAAGACAGCGGAGATATTCATTAGCCGACCGGAGATAACGGGCATGGTAAAAAGCTCAGAGGGTGAAATGGTCGTACGATGAGGTGGTGGTTGGGCGCGCGAAACAACAGAGCGCGCAGGTGGTGGCGGTATTACACGTGACTCGTAGGCGCGCAAGTAAATCGCTCACGGCTGGTGGTTCGTCAAGGTCAGCTGGTCAACATTTTCCAAATCTTTTCTCACCTTGGCATTGTTATTCCCTCTCCCACAGCTCCTCACCTTGGCCCGACCTGGATGATGTAGGCCTCTGCGACAAACAATCCTTCACGTACGACCCGCCCGAAGTGCACATGCGGTTTGAGAGCTACATTGAGGATATCGTCCGACCGATGTATCTCAACCCGCCGATCCATGGGGCACGTACTGGACGATTCTTGCCAGCGGATAGTTGTATAAGCAGGGGTGAGCCGTTGGTTCGAGTTTTCTAGTTTTGATTTTGCGGGGGGGGGGGGGGTCTCATGGAATGGGTGGTGGTTGGCATCAACTGGCCATATCAGTCGGATAATTCGGCACCTTTCCGACTGATTCAGTGGGTGGTCGGGAATACTACCTTGGTCTGCTACTCCCTTCATGGAAGGGTATGATGGGGAACATAGAAGAGAGACACTTGGGAAGTTTGAAGATACGAGGAGAATCTGTTTTTTCTTTTTCTTTTTTGCATGAGGCCGGAGCTGAGAGAGCCGGGAGCTGGAGGGCTATGCGCAAAATAATGAATAGAGTGGATTTGGATAGCTTGGAGGTGCGTCCCAGTCGGATCGGGGATGCAGACCGAATGAGTTGTGTATCGATTGAAAAGGCGATACTGATACGCCGCAAATGTGATGTTGATGGATTGGAGGTGGCGTGTTTGTGATCGGTGATCGGGCTTGCCCCCTTTTTGCTGTGGTACAACTGGGGTTGGACTGGAGCTGTGTGTGGGAATGGCAACCGGATGCGTGCGGTGGTGTGTAAATCCCGTATAGGATAGTGATCCATACTTCGCGCAGTGGAGAGAGCGGAAGAACGTTATGTGAGCGGTGGCCGCGGCAGAAGCCGATGCTTCGCTCGCAGGAGCATCACTTTATCATGTGTCCCGAGCAATTCCCTACATGGACTGTAGGGTATTTCATTTCGAACACTTGGATTTCGTGTGTCTTGGATGGACACGGCAGATTCTTCGTGCTGTAGATGCGGACAACAAATCTATGATGTGAACAATGGGCTCATGGCTTTGCATTTCACAGGCAGGGAGAAGCCGAGGGAACGGCCGGCCGTGTATACCCTCGATACGTAACACACTATACAACTGTCCTAGAGCGCAGATGCTTGGGATCCACATCAAGCCCCAAATTAAGGTGGCTTGAACTTTGCTGTTTTTGTTTCCGTTCGGACCGGTTGGGTCGGTCCCAACGGCAGATCTTTGCGACTTAGTCAAAGCATATCGCGCTATCCAGTCTATCCCCGATCCACCCCCCCCCCCGCTACCACGCGCACCCTGGTCATGCGTACCCACGTTTCTGGTCACTACTTTTGGTTTTAGCGTCTAGGCTCGCGCACTGGCTGAAATTGTTCACTTTCAATTGCATTAAATGGGACGAGCGGACCTCGCCGATTGTGCTTTGTAGAGAGCGCCCATGCTGCTGTCAGGATTAGCCTGTAGTGTAGCTGCGGTGAATGATTTGCATGATCGAATGGTTATATCGCCCAAGTGCATTCGATTATTCAGGCCAGCGCTGCTGGAGATTCACATAGATACACGACGCTTAAACTGCTGCTCCACCGCGCGCAGGGCGATCTCTTGACTCGTGCAACGAAGGAGCCAATCCTATCGAGGGATAACCTTCCGAAATCTGGAAGATGACGATGGACCCCAAGTTTCGCAAATCAACTTCCCGGATAGGAGTTTACTGCGGCAGTGCGACGGGCCCGAAGGATATGGACGGAGTACTCGGCGTCGCGTGTATTGACTTTGTGTGGGAGTCCGCATAGGCAGATCGACGCCAGCTCAGCTCTGTCTAGTCTTGCTTATGCCCGAGTGATGTGTCATACTTGTTTTCTAACACATTTTTATGGTAGTGGGCTTGTTCCTGGGCTCGTTCAGACAGCCGTGGCCCAGAGAGTGCGAAGCGAACTGGAAGCGAGGGAGCGTTTGCACAGGCCTTGGTTGACAGCGCCGCGTCTTTTTGGCGCGGGGGCGGCGAAAGGTGACCAAACAGAGCCCTCTCCACTTGTATTCATATCAGGGATAGCCACCCAAAGTCTAGGCACAGCACTCGATCATCTGTCGTCGCCATCCCGACTTCGGAGCCCTCCATCCCGCATACGGCATAATCCCCGCTTGCGGTCCCGTTTCAAATGTCAATGAACCCGAGTGCTGTGATCGTGACGCCGGCGGGAGGCGATCGCATCACCAATTGTATGGACGATCTGGATGCGGAGGGACAGGGGTAGGAGCAGATAGTATATAAAGGCCGCATGTGGAGCTAGTGGTTAACTGATCCCGTCCCCCCTTTCCTTCATTACTCGTCCACCCGTTGTACTCTCTTGCTTTTTTTTAAGGCTGCTCTCAGCTGCTCATGTTCTGGATTCTTGGAGAGTGAAGATCGCCGCACGCTTGCTCACCCTCATGCCGGACAAGTTTGAATGTGTACCATACCCATCCCCTGCTACGAGCTGGGACTCCCCGCCTCCGACGCAGGCCGTTGACCTCGCCCATCCGGGCGCCGACCAATCCACGTGGTCAGCCAACCCGATCTTCGACCCCTCGTACCAGGATACGACGGAGCATACGGTGTTGACTGCCGAGCAAATGGCGGCGTTCTACGAGCTTGAAAGCATGTTCAACCCGCACGACTTACCTCCCGACCCCAATATGCCTACACCCGATGACCTTGGTCATATGAACTTATGTGAGTGTGTTTCTGTTGGCTGAAAGAGGTATAGTGTTTGATCTAGGCTCGCTCTTCTCTTCTGTTGGTCTTCGATTTTTCATTTAGTCCCAACGAGCGAGGAGGTCGTACCACAATTCAGCTTCGGCTCCACCAGTGTCAACTATCCTCCCATACCAACCCTCCAGCTGTCTACTCCTCATGGCTCTCCAAATCGCCTCGCTCACTCTCAACCACGACAAGACCTTAGCTCGCTATCCCCTCTCGCTCTGAACACGTCAGCCCACCCGCCCTCACCACCATACACCTATGACCGCTACCAACGATTCCAACCCTACCGCATCCAACGGCGCCAACTCCTCCCTTCCCAGCCGGCCGCCAACCAGATTCAGAGGCGTCCTCGCGTGGCCGAACGCATGTCGCTGCCCGGCGCAGGGGACCTGAACGTCTCGATGTGTGATATTATCATGTAATGATTGTTGCTTGGCTGTGGCGCATACAAACGTGAGTCGTGGCAGTTTCCATCCGCTGAAACAAGATGCTGAAAGAATTCGTTGGCTCTAGACGTTTTTGACATTTCATCAGGGTGTATGTGGGGAATGCGTTCCTGTCTCGCTCTCTGTTGCTCTCTTGTTCTCGCTATCATAGTTTGCTGTGTATGTCATGTTGTCCCTCGTCCCTCGTCGTCCGTCTTTTGCTACTCTATAGCTCTGTTGTATGCTTTCTCTTTATGTATCCGGAAACCTCCCCGCTTCAGTGTTGTACTCTCTATGATTACGCTACCGTTTTCAGCCTATATTTCTGTTGTACCTCAATTGCAAGCCTAGTTTGTTCACTTGTTGTCATCATCATCAAAAATTTACTCAACGTGCCTTTGTGCCTTCAAAGCGGTCTGAGCGTTTTTTCCAGCCATCTCCGACAGCGGAGCATAGGTACAAACAAACCCCGCTTGTCTTTTTTGGTCTTCTATGTCACGTGATATCTACGCTGTGCCTTAATCTGATTAAGCGATGAACATTCCAAGCATGGCTGCACAGCACTAATTGAGCAGCTCCAATATAATTGCCATAACAATACCTATTTTAGCACGTTTTCTACACTCGGTAAGGTGTGCCGATCCATGTGTGTGTTTGGATGTTTGATGAGCGCCGCCTATCCAGAATTTGTATCGACCGACGTATAGCAAGTCTATACATAGTCTTGGTAGCTCTCATGCTTATTAAATGACACGTGTAGGCGAGTCTAGGAACAAGCCCGATGCTGTCGGAATATTTAGACAGCGACAAGTCAAGCTGTCTTTATATCCACGCGATGGCGCTGCAACGTATCTTACACCCTGGTTTATTATATGCGCGTTTTGGGAAGATTTGTAGAGTTGAATAATGACCCTGTATGATACCGACGCAGATCCAAAGCTTAGGTGGGGCACAACTTTAGTTTGACGTTCCTTATGTGGTGCTGTGCAGCTTGCCACCTAAAGAAGCCAGCGACACTCATTTCACCAGATTAAGGCACGACTAGGTGTTGCAGGCTTAGCATTGATCGGCGCGTAGATCTTGGCAATGACTCGTCCTAAACGCTCTGCAGCCTGCCGTCGTTCGGCAGGTTTGCGCTTGCGTCCTCCCATACCGAGTCTCGCTTGTTAATGTGCATTATTTGTAAGCAGTTGTGTTTAACTGTTTGCGCTTGCTCGCGGCGAGGTAAGTTCTCATGTTCATCGGATGTGAACTTCCAAAATGTGCGCCCACCATCTTGGATATCATTGGTTATATTTTCACTATCGCGTGATTGCGTCGAGACTTTGAGATGTGTAGAGGGCCACATGCTCTATACAGAAGAAGGTTCATTTGCTAGTCCGCCAAACTGTTGATGATATGGAGGGAGCAAGCTATCCTATCTGGCTGGATTGGTTGAACATGGACTATAGGGGAGTAGTCAGAGAAAAAATTGCGTAGACATGTGGTTGTGTTTTTGTATAAAACTGCTTAGACTGCGACTGTGAAAAGACCGCTATACGTCGAGAGTATTCGTTTATACTTCCAACATTTCAAACACAATCTACATACATTATTTCATTCGTCATTTTTACACAATTCTCCATGGCTTCGCCCGCGTATACTCGATCGAAAGCGTAACATATAATCTCCCATAGTCCTCGTCCAATTCAATTGCGCATTTATATCATATTCCCTCCCTGCTCTACGCCGTCAACCGCCCGATGCTCAGTGTATTCTATTTTATTAGGTGGTGGCAGCTGTACCAGGTTGATTTGTGGCTTCCTGCTCAGTTCACCGGCTGGACCAACGCTAGACTCGGGTGTAGCAAAGCTGCTCTCGCCAGGGGATAGAAAAGCCAGGCTATCTTGACCGGTGGTAGTACCGTCCGAAGTCAGTCGCCTTGCCCTGTCAGGGATACCAGATTAGTTCCACCTTCAAGCCAGGTCTTGACCAAAGACTCACCTGTTGACGGTTTGGCTCTGGGGCTTCGGGGCGGGCGGGTGAAGACCGAATATAGTAACAAATCTCCAAAAAATGAGTTTGTACTGCCTGGTTGCCTCCCTTGACAACCCGAAAAATACGAAAAATGAGAACGCACAACCTGGGATAGCCCATTTGCTGAGATCATATGCTCGCTTGATTTCAGGATTCGCCTGTAAGAACTCTTGCGAGACGGTCTCTACTTCATAAATATGCTCATGTATCTCTACCCAGGGTGCCCATCGATAGCCTATCTCCTCTACCACGTTGCTCACGAGGAAATAAAGGGAGAATGGCAGTGAGCAGGCCATCTCTGTAGCAGCTAGCGCCATAAGTCGGAAGAACCGAGAGAGGCTCATGTCGGCGCCAGATTCTGAGAGAACTCTAGAGAACTGGCGACGCGTGTTGAGGAATGCGCGAATAGTGAGAGCTTGAGCAGAAATGTTCAGTGTATGCGTGAGTACATGTTTCTCATAGCGAGCTTGACGTACCTGCGTAGACAAACGATCCTGAACTAGCTAGAACCGGCCATATGTGATACATTGGTGCAGTTAGGAATGTAGGGTATACCGCTAAATCAAATACGTCAGAATATTTCGTCCAGCATTGATATATCGATAGACTTACCCGGACGGCAGCCTATATCTTCGACGATCAGGTATCGGGCACCTTGTACCACATACACTGTCCTAGACCCTCAGTATTTAATTTCCTCGTCATCATGTGGAGCAACACACATAATGGTATCATCAGCAAAGGGAAACCGACGCCAAGCGCGAGATCTATAATAAGCTCCTGTCTTCTCTAATGCCATTCTTTAAAAAATCTGTTTTAGACGTAGGTAGCATGTTCACGTACTGTCGATTTGGTGTAATCCACTTGTTTTAACGTCGCTATTCGATAAAGCCGACGCTGGATGCATAAACCAGCCGTGGTAATCCCAGTGTTGAGGGCAAAAGTAAACCTCGATGCTGAAGGCTACGTAAGTGGATATCGTCAAACGTAGCATAGAAACAGCCTACATATATCACACCAGACTGGCCCTTTATCTTCTATGTTATTCGCCCAAAGTAAAGTATTGATACAGGCTACGAAGCACGCGACCGATACCCAACCTAGATAAATCAGTGTACTGACACTATTTGCACCCAGGTGCCACGGCAAGGTCATCAGACTTAAGAAGGCACCCAGAGCACAGAATACAGCATAGGCTGGATCACCCATGACAGATCGGCGAGGGATGAGTGGGGACGCTGGCGAAAGCAAGAGATACCTGGATCAACCTATTAAAACCAAGTTTTGATTTGAAATATCTAGTCCTGAGTAAATTGGCCCTCCATCTCATGATCAATGAAGATGAAATAATGTGGCTTCACGGGGCTGATGACCGACGCCATTTAGGTCGTGCGATTCTTACAATAACCTAAAGCATTTTGATTATCAGTGATTGTCCCTTCAAGACAGAACTTCAGCCCTGTGTCTGCCTAAACGGCTATGGCTAGCCAATCATAATGCACGGCGAATCTACACATATAAAAATACCTACAGTGATATATATAGAACCGGAGCTCGGCACCCGATTGTGGGTAAAATCATGTCTCGGCGTGAGTCTCGGAGATCTAGATACAACCGTATGTATATTGTCC
This sequence comes from Ceratobasidium papillatum, assembly GCA_037042815.1. NCBI lineage: Eukaryota > Fungi > Basidiomycota > Agaricomycetes > Cantharellales > Ceratobasidiaceae > Ceratobasidium > Ceratobasidium papillatum. The sequence continues at coordinate 8,396 of JAYRCO010000336.1, read as the reverse complement.
AACAAGTCTACGATTGTGACTTTTTATACCGAATCTCGCACCATGGTTTGATATTCGTCTCCGTAATCGCTCTGACCATCGGTGCTAGTTTGTAAGCAACAAGTCTTCCGCTGTCGCTCCTACGCGCTACACAAACGCGGCTTGGTACGTACTTCCACATCTGCTTTGTCTTTGCTGCGGCAGGTATAGTGCTTACTACTATAAACTCTGTGTTTGCTGGCATTGAAGTGATCTCCATGGGCCTCATATGGTTCATGTGGGAACTTGGCAACACTGGCGAATATATCTGCATCAATCCGCCTGTCTCAAGTAGCTCACTATAAGTTCGATTTCGTGAAACTTTCTTGATGCATGATATTTACGGAAGCGCTATTCTGTAGCTCCTCGATCTATGGTCAGGCCTATGGTTAAGAGGGGAATGGCGCATGCGTAGTGTAGTACAAATGCTCTGGTGTTATTGATATGCCCAAATACCCTGTTGAACTACCTGGCTCTTTTTCGTTGTCGCCGAATCGCTCCGAGGGCATTCCTGGCAGTCGGCCGGTCTCTTGGATTTTGATCCCAGCAGCGCCGAAGCAAACCCCACGTATTATCATCCACGGGTACGCATACAGTCGGTTTCCTCGTACCCTTCGAACCACAATCTCTAGTGTGATTGTTATAGACGGCCTCCGGACGCTGGGGTCGCTCGCCCTGCTGATACTTTAGCAACACCGCATAGTCATTCTTAATTCTGCTAAACGGCGGACCACCAGTATGCATCTCCTGAAATCTGCAAGTTAGACCGAACAAGCGGAGTTGGTGGTACATAAAGCGCGTACTAGCATTGTCTAAAAGAGACATTATAGAGTTAGAATTTTTTCCTAAATAAGCTCGGCACGACTGACCATTCCAAGCGCAAAGATATCACTTTCTCTCGTTATACCATGATTTTCTACAACTTGTAGCTCTGGCGCCTGAGCATAGTCTCTTAGTAACATTTATTATGTAAAATAATCGAACATACCATCCATCGGACTGTGCCTGCCATGCTTGACGACTCTGAGAACGCTGGTATGCCATCAACGATAGTCGCCAAGCCGAAATCAATTAGCCTTGGAGCGCCACACGGTGATATCAATACGTTTGCCTAACAGCACAATGAAGTTCAGAGAGAAGCTTTTGTATTAGTTGTGGATTGGGCATACCCCTCGCAGGTCACCGTGTATCTGAATTAGCTACGGTAAGTAAGCGAATTGAACATTTTAAGAGTCACTAACCACATTGCTCTCGTGCAAGTAAGCTAAGCCAGCGCATATACCCTCGCACTGAGGCGGAAAGGTAAATTTGGCGTCCTCAAGTCAGGGATATTCACATACCAGCTCCAGTCTATCCACACCAGGGTTACTATTCACCCATGCCGTGACATTCCCGGCCTCCTGCCACGGCGACACAATGCCTATTCCTCCGCGGAAAGCGCAGAAGCCTAGCAGCGGTAGGACATTCCGGTGATGCAAGCGAGACCAAATGTGGATTTCCCGGGCGGTACGCTGAGACGAGCCAGTCAATGAAAAAATCAACAAGACTGGGATAGATACGAGAGGATCATGACTCACCTTGAGAGTCTTCCTCACACCCTCATCGCCTCCGTCTGTATACATCTTCAAGCGTTTCACAGCTACTGTTCTACGGCTGACTTTCGGTTTGCTGGCTTTGCTTGTTACTTTGGCGTTATCGTAGTTCGAGTCGCACATAATATCACCCTTCCAGACCTCTCCAAAACCTCCACGGGCCACGGACCACTCTGGAAAACTCGAATGATCCAGCGCAGGAGTGAGGTCGGGAAGTTTGACGAGAGATGAAGTAAGGTTGCGCAAGTCAGCAAGGTGCGTGGATGTAGATGTAGATTCCTTTGAATTGTGTTGAATATCTCATAATGGACGAGAAAAAATCATGGCATACCTGTACTATTGGGTCATTCACTTCGTTTGGAGATTCGGTTGCGGTTTCATCATCATCAGAATCGTAGTCATATTCAAGGTAGTCGTCATCGTCTTCTTCGTACCAGTCCAGTTCCAAGGATTCATTGAAATTTGAGTCGCTTAACTTGGGATTGCTACTCGCGTCATCTCTAATAAGCTCTTGCGGGCTCAACGGTTCGTTTGGACAATCATCGACGAGAGTACTCTCAGCGTCGAGCGAAAAGTCGTCAACTTCTCCATTTTGAGGAGAGCCATTCTCAGGCTCAGCTTGAGGCAAATTGTGTCAATGCGATTTAACGACATAGTTGACATGACTTACTCTCTGGCGAGGAGGGTGGAGTCAAATAAGCCTGTGCACTCGACGACTGCACAGGTTTCGCGATCTTTGGCGGCTCTGGTTGAGTAACAACACGGCCACCATACAAGTCTCTCGCGTGCCTATACGCATCGTTGATTTCGTTGTATCCAAAAGACCGCGCAGAAACAATGTGCTCGTTCTCTTCCTCACGATTTATCGTCACGAGATTATAGCCAGAGCCACGTGGTGGCAGTGCATCAAGTGCGCGGCCAAACGTGTCCGAGTCTCCAGACTCGGCTTCATATCGAGCGAGTTGCTCGATGGTCAAGCGTGAGCCAGGATCCTTGGATCTGGGTACAGGACTGGACGACGGTGTAGGAAGGGAGAGCGCAGCATCTGCTGGGCTTGCTGGACTGTCCGAAAACCTAAAAACAGGTCCTGATAAGAGAGTTAAGCAATGTCATAATCGTAAGTTGAAAGAGGAGCATACTAGCTTCACGTGGCTGAGGATGGTGAATAAACCCCGTGAAACCATGCGCCAGGCTCGGGTTCAGCGGAGCGTCGCTGTTGTTCCACATGCTGAGGTCCGGAGCACGAGGGGATAGAAAGAGTCCCTTCTGCAGCGAGCATCCCAACAGGTCCGTTATGTATAACGGCTACCCCAGGGTGTACCCTAGATAGTTAGTCGCTGTGCTTCGAGTCACTGCTTCTATACTCTCATCGGGACGATGCTGTGTGGTGATGTGCACGAAGCGAGACCGATTGCTCTCTTCAACGTGTTGCTGTCATTTTCGCTTCACAAAACAGTGATCCTACGGGCTCCAGTTTGTTCTACAGGATTCTTTCCATAAGAGACATAGCTGGTGTGAAGACATTGGAGAACTACAATTCAGCACGTGCCCTTGACAGTGGGCGCTAATTTATGTCCACACAACAGATTTCGGAAACCAGTGTCGGTGGCGTAGGCCAGCACGAGAACAGCAATATGATGTGCAAACTAGGCTACACAACTAGAATACACATAAAAATGATAAGAGATCGGAGCAGACGAGTGTGGAGTTTATCCAGCTGTCTACCACAAATTGTGGCCAATGATAAAGTCCATCGAGATCTTGACACACATCAAATCATCCTCGTTTACAGAATAACCTTTTACATCGACATTAAACTTGGCTGAAGTAAAGAACGTTAGTAAGTTGCGCCCGTACAAAAAAATAATACAACATACCGCGAGGAATTTCTTTGGGCAATGTGACGGTTTGGATGACTTTGTGCTCTCCAGCAGCAATCGGACATTGGATGGTCGCATTGGCGTTGCGCCTATAAGTTGGAGTTAGGTGGTGCACTTTGGAGTAATTGCGAGCCGCCATGCTTACGCTTCTTCGCAAACGTCAAACTGCTTATGCAGTAGCTTGATGAGCCCAAGCTTCACGGTAACGTCTGCGTAAGCTCCATCCTATGAGCAACAGCAGATAGTGCGGTTAAGCTTTGCGCGTGTATACGTTGCATGACGGTACTGACCTCAATTTCCTGTTCTGCAGTTCCAACTACAGTAACTGTCAAGTCTTTTCCGGGTTGAGGTGGGTCAGGAGAAACCTCGATTGACTTGACATGAACAATGTCTTCAGGGGAGCCTTTTCAGAGTGTAAGCGCAAAAGTCACAAGAGAAAAACGGCCCGAACATACCGCAATCGGTCCAGGTCCACCGGGAATTGACCGAAATGGGCGACTCGCCATTCAAAATGAGAGCATCTGGACGAGTGAGAGACAGCGCAGAGGTTGCCAGAGGAGCTAGAAGAGAGGCAGAAGTAACGGCGAATTTCGTGAACAACATGTCGGATTCGTAGGTGGTGGCTCGGTGGATGGCGGGAGTATGTTGAAAAGAGGCAATGACGTGTGGCGGTCTGATCACGTAATAGTGGGGGTCTAATTATTCTTGTTTGACACTATCTGGAAGCGCTGGCGTGCATACACAATATCTTGGCCAGCGTCTCATCAAATTGTGGCCTTTGGATGTATGCGACGCGCCAACATGTTAAGGTGATCACGAGCACAATTCGTTCTTAATGTATGACAAACGCAGCTTACTTCTGGCCAACCGTAGCCAGCTTTCTCGAGAATTAAATGGCACGTTATGGCGAAGGCCGTAGGTGGGCTCGAGATAGATATTTGGCAGAAAACACTCTCACCTATGCCTCACGAGACTTAGCGCCCTCGGGGCTCTGTCGGAAGTGGCTGTACACAGCGCCTTGAGGGCTCGCAACCTGGTGATATGCTTCACCCGCGATACCATCCTCGAAAGCTCTCCCTGCCAGGGCCCACCACGTAAGCACAGTCAGTCTTCAACGCGCCGAGCCTAGTACCGGGGACCTCTCACGCGTGACTAGCTTCTCCCGTACTCAATACGAATGCCGCTGCCGGGTGCTGACACAGCCTAATTCTGAACCAAATAATGTACCACAAATTACTAGTATGATATTGGTTCGCTTAGACTTGAAGTATTTTCTCCGTACACCTTCAATGTCTACGTTTTCTGTCTGATCTTATAAATATTGAAACTTGTGTGATATTTGCCCACCAAACTATCTACAAAATCGCATAAAACACTATTTACGAAGGCGTTTAGATCGGCGTGGGTTATCATCAGACAACTCAAGATTGCTTTTGGGAAGATTGGGGTCGAGTAGTCTCTCAAACGGTGCGTTATGTAGACCCAATGGAGTGGTCGGATGACCCAGATGACTCGCTCCTAAGGGAGACTCGTGTGATTCGGCTGTAGCAGTTGGAATTGGCGTGCGTGAGCGCGAACGACTACGTGAAGCGGAGCGCTGTGAGCGCGAGAGAATCTTCTCGGCCGTTTCGTGCCTGAAGCGTAGTCCGGCAGGGTAGGAAGGCTGAGGAGAAGGTGGCGCTGGTGGGATGGGAATGGCTGGATCGCTTGTAGTGTTTATTCCATCGAAGCCAGAGACAGGAGAGGGCTCTGAGTCTAGATCATCCCAAGAGTTGAGGCTAGGTTCCTGGTCGGAATGTGAGGCTGCTTGAGTGGGAGGGTGTAAGGAAGGTATGCAGAGGACCCCAGAGGCTGGTGGCACGTTATGCATGCTTTTTGTCGCCTCCAGGTTCGAGTTAATCTCCGAGTTTGCCTGAGCAAGATATTTAGCCTCAATTCTGTTGTTCTATAGTATTAATGAGTTTTCAATCACCATTTTATGTGCCTCGTTCGCTCCACCCATGGTTTGGGTCTTCTTCCCCTTGGATTGTCCTGCATCGCTCCGTGTTTTGCGTCCTTCGAGCTCAATCTTGCCAGCTTTGACGTCCTCGTCAAATTGACTCAGCCAAGACTCAGTCTCGTCTTTGGTTAGTCGTTTAAAACCGCATTTGTTGAGCTTAATCAGTTGAAGATACTGGTTAAGCGTTCCGAGCCCCATTCCGTTAGGTAGAACCATACGAGCGGAGTCGCGTAGAGGCCAGCCAAATGAGACGACGTTATAGCTTCGAACCATCTTCTGCTGGTTACTCCATTCCACAAACGGGATGTCCTGGCGGTTGGCGATGATCGGAGGAGTATCATTGGCAGCGGGAGAAACAGCAGCATCCCCTACGCCGGTAGCAAGTTAGATTAGTAGTTTAAGGAGCACGAGAATAATCTCAATACATACGTAGTGCCTCAAGCATAATCTGGCGAATTAGAGTTTTTGAATGAGAGCTCTCAGTCTTTGCAGAGTTTAAGAGCGCTATAAAATTGTTCATGGAGCGTCGAACTGAGAGGTATATGAATAAAATACTCACCTGACGCTCCGCCGAGCGAAGCAGATTCCATCAATGTAACCAGCTGATCCATTGAGACACTCAGATGCGACTCAAGGAAAGCCTCTGCTGTGCTCGAGGCAAAATAGCGTGGTTTCAGCCCGTCTGTAGACTGACCACGAACAGCGATCAGAGCGAATTCAATCGAAGTCACATTGTGAAGATGTGTAAGCTATCATACAGTTCTTGTAAAACTATAAGACGGATTCTTTTAAAACAGGCTTACAGCTGCCGCAATTTCCTCCAATTTATCCTTGGCAGTGCCTTGGACAAGTCGTTTTGCTGTGGTCCTACTGGAGCCGGCATTTAGCTTGGCATCTCGAGCCCTCTGTGCCGCTTGTATGTAATATTCCTTCTCCTCTTCTCCCATCTGCTCATACAGCCCCTCATCGCGGATTCTCTCGACAACATAGTGCATGTAGGAGCCGCCTGGATAGTTTTCTGCGTGTAACGTTAGGACTTATTTAGCTACAACTTTAACAGTAACTCATTGTCAGACATACCTTTTTCCTCACTCCATTCGATCGCCTTCTCGTGTATCAACCCATTCCACGCAGTCGGACGAGAGGCCGAGCGAATGCTAGCATACGCAAGAAATTGCGACCGTATCTCGTCGATATCGATCCCTAGTTCATTTGCAGTCGTCTCAACAATCTCGTGCAGATTTTTGTCGATGTCTTCGAGTGCGCTATTGATAGATTGGTTGTGCAGAGCTCGTTCGATGCGCTTGGCCTTACGCTTGGCCTTAGCATCAGCAGTAGGATCAGAGAGGCTCATATACAGACAGCGATACGACGAGCAAGAGCGAGAGGGCAAGTGGTTGGTTGGATTGAGCCAAGGTGTGGGATTATAACCGGGCCGTTGAAACCATGACTGTACGGAATCATTATGTTTCAGACTCAGCTAATTTTATCGTCACACTGGCTCTCCACTTAAAATTTTCATCTTGTGAGACAGTCTGAGCAAGCGTAGTGGCATATCATAGACTCTATGTACAGTAAATGCGAAGTAGACAGCGCAACAGGTAGACATAAATATTAAAATGCACTACTCAGTGGATGGAGGAGCGACAAGAATCCGCCGAGTCATCTGAAGCGATGTCATCAGAACCTGGCGACTCTTGGATCTCACGAACTAAGTAGTAGTATATTTCAATAGCCGTTTCATTCAACGCCTTAAGAGAACTCACGTTGGGATGTTAGCCGGGTGATTATTTCGCTCCGCACTGGAACATCGTTACGTTGCATCCGCTCTTGAACGTCCATGTCGAGTAGCAGCATGCGATGGTGAATCTCCCAGCCAATTACTGAGTCTAGGAATGGCTCGCGCTGGCTCTAAAATTAGTTATAGGCCCTGATAGAATATAATAGATCTCACCAGATCGTAGTCCTCATCGCGTTTTACAGGGGCAAACTCCAGACTAATAGGAGAATATGATGAAGGAGGTGCTTGCCACAAAGGAGGTCGAGTCATAGAAAAGCCGAAAGTGTTTTCTGCAAAGGCGTTGGGCGAGGGGAAGTCGGGTACTGGGCCAGTGCGAGCAAGGACATGGCGGAGAGTGGTTGGGGGGTTTGGCACTTGAAGCAGCAGTTCGCGCAGCGAGCTACTCAGCGTAATGTTCAGCTCGCTCCCATATAGCTCCACCAAGATCTTGTAGAGATGCCTCCATCCATTTGGCCCGCTATACACTATAGAAACGATTTTCTTAATATATTTTGCATGATAGAAAGATTAGACTCACTAATATCCTGGAACGAATGCCCAGCTGCCAGGACAAAGCGCGCCTCCCTCCAGTCAGCAGCTTCAATAACTTTAATCGATGTAGAGCCCGCCCGTTCTATAATGATTATGATATTGGCGCTTTAATATATGTAGTCAGCGATCGGTGCATCTGATATACAACACTTGACTCACTATCGAGTCCAAATACCTTGCTGCGAGCCTAGGTACACAACATAAAAAGGCGGTGAATCGGTTGGCATAGCCTGCGAGTCAAGGATTTGACGAACATCGGTTGGTACGTCGTCTAACCTAGAGTATACCATGAGCAAGATCAAAATTTGTTCAATAAGTATGAATACAATCTTACATTCTTGAGCAATTTAATTAGGCTAGACCAGCAGGAGGGAGAATATGGCAAACCGCCAGAGCCAAAAGGTATCCCAAAGAATTTAAAGTCCGCACAGACGCATACACATGCCATCCTGCTTCTTTGCTACGAAGTCGCACTCGTAAATGAAGTGTTTCAGTATCTAGGATTTCCATGCGTGCCTGCTTTGAGAAATTGCACATGGATACCTTGGTCTGGCAGGCCGATCGGCTTGACAAGC
>JAYRCO010000335.1:0-29966 GCA_037042815.1 Ceratobasidium papillatum | reverse complement strand
GAGCACAAGTTGGCCCATTGTCGCAGTAACTAGAATCTTATGAAGTTTCCTAGCTTGCTCAAAGAGTCCGGTTAAATACTCTTTTAACCCTCATCAGTTAACACATGGGCGCGATCCACGGTATGATGAGAAGCTCAGGTTGTCGCTGCGACTCAATCGCCAACTTTAGATCGGAGAGAACGGGCATAATCGAAGAGTGATAATGCATAGCCTTGGCTGCGGACATGGAGTAACACCGTGTGCTTGCCGCTGCTAGCTATCACCGGTGTGCAGGTCAGCGTTGTAAAGCTAGATTTGTTTTGTCTTTTGGTTCCGTGCCCTTGCACACTATGATTAGCGCTCGATCATTTGGTCCCTTTCGTTTTGATTCTTGTCGATTACATAAATAGATAAACATATACAGTATGGATACATGTGGATTTTGTACGTAAAGATAATGGTCGAAGTTTCAGTCTGACGCACAATGGAGCTATACCGCACGTTGTACCCACTCAACAAATACAGCCACCCTACGTACACATGCATCCGCCTGCCCAAGCCTGAGGTCGGGGCGCAAGTATTTATCCTCATCTGTACGCTGGACAGTGCGGTAGCAAAGTTGAACACCTGAGCCGTAGCGTGGTGAAGCGGATAGTGTTGGAACTTCAGGCGGAGCACTTGTAACTTGAACGTCTGCAAAGAATAATTAGAAGAAGTCTCAGGAATATTGACTAAAAACCGAGGTGCTGCTAAACACCGACCTGATAAAAGTACCACATCTCCTCTTCTTAGCCCAGGCATTTTCTTTGCACCTCCCCATTCCAATGCGGTATCTCCCCAAGCGGTAAGTTTTCCAACCGAGCCGTCGTCTTCGCCTACTACAAGACGCAAGAGATGCGTTTCCTGACCGGTTTTAGTTGTAATCGGGTCTGGACCATCTACGTCAAGGACGGCTACCAGCAGGGTGGCGCGTATCGAACCTCGACCAGCCGGTGTAAGGGTAACTCGAAGAGGGGTAAGAGAGCGAAGAGAAAAATGAAAGGTGGGGAAATTGATGACTGAAGATGAGTCAGTTGCAAGAGACTGAGATTGGGACAGGGTGTTGGTGGGGAAGGTGCGAATAAACATGTGTTGTTCGAGTTCAAGGACGGTTGAAGCAGTCGAGGTTGAAGTAATTGAATCGCCTGTATTTGCTTGATAAGTTTCCGGTTGCGTAGGGATTTGTGACTGGGTTTGTGATTGAGACTGCGACTGAGATTGTGAGTTTGGCCACATCATAGTCGAAGGACCTTCCTCCGGAGGAAGACCATAGGATATAGACTCTAATCCTTGTGAGAAAGGTCAAGACACTATCAAGAGAATAGAATTAATACCGCTATGGCTTTCTATGCTTGTTGAAGCATGGTCGTGTGGGTGAATTATTCGCCAACGAGAGGCAGGGGCTGGGTCAGAGCGCAACTCGCGTGTTGTAGGTGCTCCACTAATGACAATGTACTTTCCCATGTGTCTTATTTGTCTAAGCTTCACCAAATGTTCAGTAATTCAAAAGAAAGACAAGTCAAGTAATTCCAGGATCCAACGTTTGTGTGGTACTATGTGGTGGTTAACTGTAGGGCTGTTTGATTGATCGGTCGTGACCTGACGAAGCCTCCGAACTTCGATGTGCTTACGCCCATCATTCTTGCTGTATCTTGCAACGTGGACACAATAAGCCTATATATACACCAGCATGCATCCGGTGCACTCGCTCGCGTGATCATCTTTGCCCTCCATGGGCCAGATCGTACTTGCTAGTGTCGAAATATTCGCGCCGTCTGGCGTGAAACTACACCCGCAGATATTGCTTATTCCCGTCGGCTGCGCTGCTCTTTCCGCTGTTATACTACTATGCTATGTTATATTCGCCATATCTCCGGTGGCAAGATGTATTGCTAGGATTCGCGGTCGGCCTGAATCGCCAGATGAGGAGGAGATAGATGATATGCCCACTGCGAGACAACATACTGGCTTCTTCCCTGATCTGCGTTCCCATATTCATGATCATGGAGGAAAGGCTATCTTTGTATGGAAGATACTGCGCCTTATCGGGTGTATTGCGCTCACAGCTCTGACTATTACGGCGATCGTATTGATTAATGACGAGCGCAAGACTGTCAATGGTAGCTCACTGGAGTTGGACTGGGATGTCGAGACGCTAGGCAAAAAGCACAAGAAACATAAGAAACACGGAAAGCATCGCAAGCGCGAGCATTGGTTCACCAACACTGAATGGATGGAAATATCGATGTGTATATTTTATGTGAGCTCTGCGTTCCGAACGCCGTTGCTTCGTTCAACTAACGATGTCATGGCAGACCTACACTACATTGCTAGCTATATTTGCCCTCACACTTGGCCCACGATGGCGTGGCGTGGTCAACACGCATCTGGTCGTATTGCTTCTTCTTGCACTTGGAATATATACTTGGCGCGATCTCCTTCCATTTGCAACATTCTCACTCCATCCAGTAGACTCAGCCAGCGGTTGGCTGACATGGACACGTATCGGCATTCTTGGGATTGCTGCTGCCATAGTCCCACTGTGTATACCGAGGCAATACATACCATTGGATCCAAAGGTAGATTCTGGTACCTCAACGAATTAACTGCACTAATTTTGGTGATTGCAAGAATTCCAGCGTGCCAAACCCCGAACAAACAGCACCAATCATATCACTTATCTCGTATAAGTTTATGGATCCCCTTGTCTGGACAGCATATCGCGCCCCCAAGCTAGAGTTTGATCAACTACCGCCACTTGCAGACTACGACCATGCCGCTTATCTTAAGGAGAAGAGCCTCGACCAGCTCGATCCGTTCAAGTTGCCTAAACAACGACATCTGTTCTGGAGCCTCATGCGTGTTTTTTGGAAGGAGTACTGTATCATGGCTGTGATGCTGATCGTTAGGGTGAGCTCCTGGACATTGACAAGTAGCCATTTACTAGTGCTGATGCCCTTTGAAACAGGCGTTAACGGAGTTTGCTGCCCCTTTAGGTCTACGGTTCATTCTAAAGTGAGTGCGTGGTACTCGGCCGCGCTAGTTTTCTGATCAAAGCTCTACTAGATATCTTGAGAATCCGTCTAATCCCGGGACCGTTCGCCCCTGGTCCGTCTTCTTAATGCAATTGTTCTCACCTGAGCTTACCCTGCTAATATATAGGGTGTGGATCCTTCTGCTTTTCCTTGGCCCAGCGATAGGTTCAATCGCATACGAATGGTACAATTTTATCATCGTAGGTATTAATTCTAACCTGTCTAACATAAATATACTTATAACCACTTTTGTAGACCCGCGCAATGACCCATGGAGAAGGCCTATTGACGCAGCTTCTATTTGAGCATTCATTGCGTATCCGAATGATAGCCGAAGCACCTACAAGCACAGGCGCAAGTCAAAGGCCCTCAAAAATCGGCACGCCTGCTGACGACTTGGGCGACGTAAGTCGAGATGAACAGAACGAGAACGGTGTCGGCGTAACGCACTTAGCTGAAGCAAGTGAAGCACAAACTCTTGTAGCGAGCACTAGTGCGATCCCAACTGGCAAAGGCGATATTCAAGGCAGTAAGGATGCGGGAGAAACAGAAAGCTCGAACCTCGTTGGAAAAATCAACAATTTGATGTCTACTGTGAGTGTTCGTACTCATCCTGGTCTGCGCTTGAGCCGAAAGTTAAAACAGGATCTGAAAAATATCACCGATGGCGTTGACTTCTTGTTTGTGATCTTATATGCGCCCATAGAAGTCATAGTTAGCGCTATATTCCTGTACCAGATTCTAGGATGGAGGTGAGTGAGACAAAGTGTTTGGTAAAGCGAGTTTCTCACGAGGTATGAAACAGCTCAATAATCGGAATGATTGTGCTAGTTGTTTCCGTACCTATTCCTGCTAAGATGGCGAACCTGATCAATGGGATTCAGTCTGAACGGATGAAAAAGGTTAATCCATTCCACTTCGAGCCAAGAGCAGTCACAGCTAATTATATTTCAGACCGACGCTCGAGTGGAATCCATTACCGAGTGTGAGTCTTTGGCAAGATGGCTATGGGGATAGGTTGCTGAGTATATCCTAATAGCAATGAATGTCATCCGAATGGTGAAAATGTTTGCATGGGAGAACAGGATTAAATCACAGGTGACAGCGAAACGGGAAGAGGAGTTGTACTGGTATCGGAAACGTCAGTACTTGGGACTGGCGAATATCCAAGTCAAGTATGTTTTTTATCCCGTGTTCAATCATATATAATTGCTAACATAGTGTTGCAGCTTCATCCTACCAGTAATCATGATGATTGCGACTTATGCGTCGCATACTCTGCTATTTGGACACACCCTCGACGGTAAGCTTTTTGTCTGCCCTTATTCAGTCACCCAAACCAACGAGTGTCTACGAATAGCGTCCACTGTTTTCTCGTCCGTCAGCGTGTTCCAGGTATTTCGAAACCAACTTCATTGGCTCTTCTGGCAGACCCCACGCGTTATCCAAGGCAAGGTGTCGTTGGACCGTTTCAATGAATTCTTGAGTCAGGTATAATCGCATATATCTGCATGGCGTCGGGTATAAGCTCATTGAAATACTTTCTATATTTTCACTAGACGGAGCTGCTCGACGCGTATGTTACCAAAGCACCTGCTACAATTTCTGCGCCTCCTCCCCCCTCCGTCTCGGCCATTGGTTTCCGAAATGCAGAGTTTACCTGGACACGGCGTGCATCAGGCGCCACGACTCCTGCTCAACGCAATTTTAGACTTAAATTTGAGGACGAGGTGCTATTCACGCAAGGGAAAACCAACATGATTATCGGCCCAACTGGATGCGGCAAAACAAGCTTGCTAATGGCCCTGCTGGGAGAAATGCATTTCATACCAAGTGGACCTGACTCTTGGTTTTCGTTGCCACGGGAAGGGGGTGTTGCATATGCGGCACAAGAGGCCTGGGTACAAAATGATACAATTCGGGTGAGTCAAGTATTCATTCAGGCCGTAGTTCAATACTAATACGGCCTAGAACAACATATTGTTTGGATCCGAGTACGACGAGGAACGGTACAATGCAGGCAAGTACGCGTCAAGCGAAATCGGATACTCGGTCTAATCATCGTTTAGTAATTTCCCAGTGTGCATTGGAGAGAGACCTGTCGTTGCTCGACGCAGGTGACCAAACAGAAGGCAAGTTAAACACGCATGCTCCTTATTTGAGGCTGATATTATTCCGGTGTAGTGGGAGAAAAAGGTTTGACGTTGAGGTAAGCGCGTTCTAGCGACCGTGAATCAGGCTAACTGGTCGTCATCAACTTTAAGTGGAGGCCAAAAGGTATGAGCTTGGCACTGGATACCGGTTCAAATGACAACAACAGATCGAATCGTAGGCTAGAGTATCTCTTGCTCGGGCAATCTACTCTAGGGCAGGAATTATTATTCTGGACGATGTGCTCTCTGCGCTTGATGTCCATACAGCCCGCTGGATTGTGGACAATTGCTTCAAAGGTAGTTTGATATCGGACAGAACTGTTATAATTGTGGTTCGTCTATCAGTTTATATTTTGCCAACCAGCTCCTATAATGACGCATAAACAGACACATAACGTCGCCATGGTCAGCGAAGTGGCCGACTTTGTGCTCTCGATTGGTCCTGGCGGGCACATTGTTAGCCAAGGCAGTGTAGCTGACATCCTCCAATCCGAACTCAAATCTCGCACTGTGCTCGAAAAGGACAGCCAAGAAGACAAGAAAGACAAGCTAACCGAAGACGACAAAGAGACTACTACTAAACAAGCCAACGGAAAGCTTATCGTTGCTGAAGAAGTAGCAGAAGGTCACGTTGGATGGTCCGCAGCAAAATTCTTCTTGCTTGCATTTGGTGGTCCGTTTTTCTGGTTTCTCTTTGTAGTTGGATTCCTCGCTGCGGATGTGATCTCGTTACTCCAGACTTATTGGCTTGGGTAAGTACCGCTTGGCTATGATCGACAAGTGTTAACGTCATTGACAGCGTCTGGGCACGAGCTTACGAGACAAATGCTGGGCATGTCGAATTAGTAAACGTACCCTTGTATGTTATTACGTCTATCTAGACATTAGTGGGTATATGCTGATTAGTTACAGCTATGTCGCCGTGTACACAGGGATCGGCATTGGGTTTATGGTCATCTACAGCTCGTCGTTTGTCTTTTATATATTCGGCGCAGTCCGGGCCTCGCAAAAGATCCACGATCACCTGGTATCCTCCGTGCTAGGAGCCCCTCTTCGTTGGCTGGATTCTACACCTCTAGGACGGATCACCGCCAGGCTCACGCAAGACATCCGGTACGCCAATTTACTCTGGATCAAATGACCCAACTAACCATCCTCAATAGAGCGGTAGACGATTCTCTTCCAACAGAACTCCAAAATTTTGCATACATGTCGTTTCAGCTCATGTCTCGTTTTGGAGCAGTAATAGTGTTTGCGTAAGCACCACCAACCTCCTGCCAAAAAATACTCTCAAACAAAATCATCTAGCCCAATATTCAGCCTACCCGGTGCACTCGTGCTCATTACAGGCATCACCCTCGGCCAAATCTACATATCAGCACAGCTCTCAGTCAAACGAGAAATGTCCAACGCACGTTCGCCTTTATTCAGCCATTTTGGCGCTGCAATTGCGGGTATTACATCCATCCGAGCGTACGGGGCAGAAGAACAGTTCAAGGAGGAAGCCCTAAAGAGGATCGACAAGTACACAAGAGCTGCAAGGACTTTTTATAATCTCAACGTGAGTCATCTTATCTTATTTTCCTCTTCGGATGATAACTGAAGAACGCTGAAGCGCTGGGTATGTGTCCGTATGGACATGATCGGAGGAGCATTCGCAGCAGGTCTAGCGGCATACATGGTCTACGGCAGACCCTCCGTAGACGCAAGCGACACCGGCTTTTCTCTAAGCATGGCAGTCACGTTCTCAGGCAGCATCCTCTGGGTAAGACCCTCCTCCCTCCTCTCCACCACGCATACAACTCACTCACCCTCCTTCCTCGTATAGTGCGTCGTAATGTTCAACGAACTAGAAGTAACAGGAAACAGCCTCGAACGTATTCAAGCCTACGTCCAAATCGAACAAGAACCCGCGCCCGTACCCGAAAAACAGCCCCCGGCGTATTGGCCTGCGTCGGGTCGAATCGTAGTGGAAAACTTGACGGCGCGGTATTCGGTTGATGGGCCTGCGGTGTTGCATGGTTTGTCGTTTGAGGTTAAGAGTGGAGAACGAGTTGGGATTGTTGGAAGGACTGGGAGTGGGAAGAGTTCGTTGACGTTGGCGTTGTTGAGGATGATTCCGATCGAGGGCACAATTTATTTCGAGCAAGTCTTACACCTGCAGCCAAAAACCTATACTAACACTCACACCAGCGGAATCCCGACACACGCACTCAACCTCGGCGCACTGCGCTCAAACATCACGATTATCCCCCAACAACCTGACCTCATGAGCGGCACAATTCGACAAAACCTAGACCCATTCGACGAACACGACGATGCGGTTTTGTATTCCGCCCTTCGGTCTGCAGGGTTATCGTCAGACGAAGAGGATATTGGTTTAGATTCAGGTGTGAGCGCGGGCGGAGCGAATTATTCACTTGGGCAACGTCAGATTATTGCGCTCGCTCGTGCGATTGTACGGAGGAGCAAAGTGTTGATTTTGGATGAAGCGACTGCTGCGATAGGTCAGTTCACAGCTGACATGCTTGAAAACTAAAACTCACAGCGCGCATTCAGACTATAAAACAGATACCGCAATCCAAACCTCACTCCGCACAGAACTATCCAACAAAACACTCATAATCGTCGCACACAGACTACAAACAGTATGCGACGTCGACAAGGTACGCCCCCTAACCACCACCCCCTTTACCAATTCCCAAAAATAACCCGCGAAACAGATCATGGTCCTCGAATCAGGCAAGATCGTCGAATTCGACACGCCTCGTGCGCTCTTGAACAAGGAACAAGGCACATTCAAAGCGATGGTGGATGGAAGCGGAGATCGGGAGGCGTTGTACGCCGCCATCGAGAAGGAATGATGATCCCAGGCACTTCGATTTGCTTGTAACCTACCACGTCTGGTCGTATGCCAAGACCTTCTTCCAGTCATTGTAATAATCGAGCGCAGGTGCACCGGGTCCCCGCATTCAGCCAGGTATTCAATATAAAGCAAAAATGGATTAATTAAACTACAAACAATCAAAAAGAGTCTGAAACACACAAAAGACAAACAACCATGACAAGAACAAGAGGGTATGTATGGGCGTATATCAGTTGGGTTGTGCGTGAGAGAGAGGAGAGGACAGGATGCAGATGGGTGGGAGTGGGAGAGATGATAACTGATAACGCTGAACCCCCTATGATACTCCTACTGCACGATCTGCGCCGCTCTCGACTGAGCATGCGCATGTACATGGTTAGGCTTCTTGCTCGTGTCCGTACACACCTCGACGGTCGTTAACCACGGGTCTTTCGTGATGTCCTCGATCTGCGCTCTTAGCTTGGGGTTCGGGTCGAGCATCTTGCGTAACAGGGGTCTTGCGGCCCGGGGCGAGAGATTGCTGATCGTAGCCGGGAGTGCAGCCTGGGCAGGGGCCGGGCTGTTGGATCCAGCCGACACGACGGGTTTGGCGTTGCAGGCTGACACATAGGTCTGGAAGAGCGGATCGGACGGTTGGGCGACGCGCCACGGGAGTTCTTGAAAGTGGAGGCAGTAGTAGACAATACCGCACGCCCAAATGTCTACGAGTCTGGCGTCGTACGCTGGTTGATTTGGATGATGAGCCCGTGGGATACATGGAAGAATAAACAGCCGACTTACGACCGTGTATAAACTGCTCCGGGGCAATGTACGGTTCACTTCCGCAAAGCCCGGTAGACATGTGTATGTTCTTTTCCCAGGGCAGACGATAGACGGTAGACGCGCCATAGTCCCCGATCTACACAGCGCAATGAGCGACGTGAAAGAAGAAAGGGGTCAGTGCACTACCTTGAGATGACCAAGCTGGTTGAAGAACAAGTTCTCGGGCTTGATGTCTCGGTGGGCGACGCCCTGGGAATGGAGATACTCGACACCCATGAGGACCTGCTTGAAGCAGCACTCGACCTCGCTGGGGCTCATGCCGCCGCGCTTGATGGCGGCGTAGAGATCGCCGCCGGGGCAGTACTCCATGACCTCGCACCAGTGCTGGTTCTCATCCTTGACGAGATCGACGGTCTCGACAATGTTGATGTGGTGGAGGGCCGAGGAGATGCAAAACTCGGAAGTCAGCTTCTTGACGTACTCTTTCTCGCTCTCGTTCTTTCGGCGCTTGCGGAACTCCTATAGCCAGGTCAGCCAATGCAGCGAGGGAACAAGGGAAACTAGGCACGGACCTTGACAGCGTAGAGCTTTTCCTCGGTGCGGTCCCACTTGTGTGCGAGCTTGACGATCGAGGTGGCGCCCTTGCCGATCGCGACTCGCTCGCAGATGCCATAGTGCTTGAGCTGGCCGTTGCTCGCGACCGAGGTAACCGACTTGCCACCGCCATACTCGGACCCGCCGTCCGACTTGCGACTGCCTCCACCACCGGTCGAGGATTTGCGAGAGATTGCAGGTTTCGGCGTGGACGCAAGCAGATCCTTCAGGTTGAACTTGTGCGTGTCTGATTGGCCCGAGACCGAGGGCGGGCGCGAGTTGCGCACGCTCGGACGAACCTCGCTCGAAAAGCTCTGAGCACGACTCGGCGGGTTGCTCCGGAACCGCTCCGAGGTCGTCTCAGACTCCGAGTCGGGCGTGGCCGGGGGTGGGTGTTTGCTCAGCAAGCTGTCCTGCGTCGTCTCTGTCGATTGGGAGCGCGTGGCGAGGGGAGGGGTGGGCGCGGGGGCAGGCGTATTGGCGCCCGAGCCGAACATGCGCTTGAACGCGTTGGCGCCGACCTTGGCTGCGGCCGCCCCGCGCGAGGGCCTGCGCGGGATGGGTCCGCGGGGAGTGCTGGCGTCGGGAGCAGGGGCCGGGGACGAGGCGCCCGAGGCGAGGACCGAGGGGGAGTATGCGCCGTTGGTGGCGTCCGAGGTGCGCAGGGCGGCGATGTTGGCGTGGGCAGCCCATGCGCCAGGCTCGGGCGCAGGCATGGTGATGCGGCCGAGGTTTGGGTGGGTCGGGGTCGGGGTGAGAGACGAGACCGGCCCTGCGGCGGAAGACTCGTCGACCGGGGACATGGTGTAGGATGGTGTGGTCGTGGGCTCCTGGTTTACAGACACATAGCCGTGGCACGCTCAAAGCGCCCGTCAAAGCGGCGAGGACAAGGGCAGAGCGTGGTTCGGCTCCTGACACCCTTGGCCTTAAAATGTTGGCTCCTTTGGCGATTGGAGCAAAATGCTCTCACCATCCTCGGTAAACCACCCCAAGCGTGCGCATACAGAGCCACCCACACCCGCCAACGCATTCTAGTCTGCATCGCTTTGGGGCATCTCCTCGCCAGACGACGGATCAGACCTCCACCTGATAGAAACCACGGCTCCAAGTGGGCGTTGGAGACGCAGCGTGAGATCCAGGCGATCCAAATGAGATCACCCATGCTTTTTTGCTGACACATCAACTGGTTCTGTACGTTCCCATGCGCCACTCCGACCTGGATGCATCCGATATTGCCAATTGGTCCCGCCATCGACATTGACGACCACTAAAGGTGTGTCCGTCTCGCATCTAATAACCACCTCGCATCCACGCTAACGACTTGACAGAATGGCCAACCTCCGCTCGCAAAAGCGCCTCGCCGCGTCCGTCGCCGGCGTCGGCAAACGCAAAATCTGGCTCGACCCCGCCGAAACCTCCGAGATCGCCAACGCCAACTCGCGCGCCGGCGTCAAGAAACTCATCAAGGACGGTCGCGTGATCATCAAACCCACGACGATCCACTCGCGCGCCCGGACTCGCGACTTGCTCGCCGCCAAGCGCAAGGGCCGTCACACCGGAACCGGAAAGAGGAAGGGTACGGCCGAGGCGAGGATGCCTACCAAGGTCTTGTGGATGCGCAGGCAGCGTGTGCTTAGGCGGTTGTTGCGAAAGTATAGGGAGTCGGGAAAGATTGATAAGCATTTGTGAGTTGTCATTGCTGGGATTGGGACTGGGATGGGGCTGATTGGAGCGATCAGGTATCATTCGCTGTACCAAAAATCCAAGGGTAACGTCTTCAAGAACAAGCGTGTTCTCATGGAGTTTATCCACAAGGCGAAAGCCGAGAAGACCCGCACCAAGGTCCTCACCGACCAAATGGAGGCTCGCCGTGTCAAGAACAAGGTCAGTCTTGTCTTGATCTCTCTCGATCTCTACTCACGCCACATGACGACACCAGGCCGCTCGCGAGCGCCGTGCCGCCCGCGTGGCCGAGAAGCGCCAAGGGCTATCCGCAGTCGAGCACGAAGAGGCGAAAGAGTGAATCTGAACCACGGAAGAGTAGTAGCGGTTTATATTTGTTGTATCATGCGTCCTGGTTGTTCATGCACTCTGTTCATCTCATCGCTTTAACCCTTTTTACTATGAAAAAGTTACTATGCTAGAGTTGAGATTATGCACTCGACGATCAACAAATGACATGTGTGAATCATGGCGCTGGTGTCCCGTTGGGACTTCCTGCGTTCCCAGGATGGATAGAGCCTCGTCTGGATGCTGCAGGCGCGGGCGTCGCTGATCCTCTCCCTAGCCCGGGCGTTTTGGTCTCGTCTGCTTGTTCCTCGGCGGGAGGAGGTGGAGGCGGCGCAACTGGTGGTCCCGAGCGCCTGTACACGAGCGCAGGTCGAGCAAATGAGACAAATGATGTAAGATTACAGAGATAGACAAAGAAACGCACCACGTCCTCCAATGCTCAAACTGATAATGCTCAAGCCTCATACGCGTCAACGGATTCTTAAGCTCCTTTCGAAAATGTTCATGCTGCAAAAGTTCAAGATAATGCAAACAGTGCGGATACCTATTCTATCCCTCCCACTTCAATTCATCTTCACACTCTTCCTCTAATTCACTTACACAATAAACCTCGCATACTCTCTCTCCTTCCAATACTGCAAATACCCTAAATAATTGATAAACGCCGGATCTTCCAGTAACCCCTCGCTCGCTAGGTTCTCGAGATAAAACGGATTCGACAAGGCTTGGACGAATTCGAGTTCGAGCTCGAATCTGTTTCGGTTGGCTGTTCGCATGGGTGTGCTATTCGGTTCGACTGCGGTCTCCATTGTCGGTTTTATTTTTATTTGCCACAGGTAAGGAAGGAGGGGAGAAGTGGAAAGAGGCGGGAGAAGGGGAAAGAGGCGCCAAAGCTCGGTGGTCCTCTCTCGCGCGATCAAAATAAACAAATACACCTCTCGTCCACTGATTGAAACCATAACACTCGAACAAAATGAACCAACGACCGACCGACTGCGTACTCCGATGCACACAGAACTTTGGTACTAGACAAAACTTGACTTTTGAAGAGGCAATTCAATTCTTGCATCAGCTATGTCAAGGTCCTGGTGCGAACTTGACGTATAGCTGGCAATTTATCGATAGACCGAACGGTACGCGTCTAATCGTAAAATTTTACTTATTACAAAATCTTACTGACAGAGAAAACACACAGATGGAGACCTACACGTATACTTCCAAGTATCAGCTCCAACACCTCTCATCGACGGTCTCCAATACCTCGAACCCGAATCATCGTACAGACCAAGCCAAGATCTCGAAGTCCACGAAACACGCTTCGGCTTCATTCCCGGTACGTCATACACCCCTCTCCCCTTCCCCTTCGCTTGACTGACGCGCGCTCGGTTACAAGGGATCAATGGAGAAAAAGAAGCTGCCAGGGTACGAAAACGGTACAGGCTCTCGCACGGCGGTCATCCGCATATCGTGTTGGTGCATTATACGAGGGGACCTGCTAAACGTAAGCTCATACCCTGGTACATTCAGCCTTTCTCATCTCACTTGATTTGTCACGTCTAACTCCTTAGCTGTTCCACCGACGATGAATATTCCTGTACGGAGTTACCCCTTGCCGAATATAAACGAACCGCCGATGTATGTGATAGGAGAAAAGAGTGGTCAGAGAGCTTTACCGCCTAATGCTGGTTCGTATCTCTTCTTTCATGTTTTGGTGGTGTTACTTATGGATTGCGTAGCTCAACTTGTGAATCAACAACAACAGCTAGAGGCGCTTACGAATAGTAGGAGGCAAGCTGCGGCGGTGGCGGCGGCGGGGGGAATGCAGCCTCAGGCGCCGAATATGATGAGGAGGCAGGATGAAGATAGTGATGGTACGTTTATGTTCATTTTTCATTTTTAGTCACTAACCGATGGAACACTCTAGAGGAGTCCAACCGAGTGTCGACGCGCGCGTTGGCTGTGACAAGGTTCAAGAGGAACCATGAGCTCTTAGCAGAGATCTTCGCCGTAAATGCAGTTGGTAAGTCCCACATGACAGCCTGTAGTTTGTGTCTTGACCTTGACATTTTCGGTTACAGCAAACGCCAAGGCTATACCTTCTCCATACGAAAAAATCGACCAGACTGAGCTAGAAGCTAAATTGGTCCGTTCCTATCTCACAACCTATTTTACCCCATGGTTCTAACCTTTATCAGGCAAAGGCAAATGAGGAGCTAGCGGCACTACGCGAAAAAGTGAACCAGCAGGACCGAGACTTGCAAGAAGTCATCGCAACAGAGGAAGCTGTTGCTCAGCCAAAGGAGGCGCCAAAAGCTACCGCCTGATTTCACATGTCTCGCCCTTTTTGTTGCTGTTTACCTCGTTATACTTTGCACGATACACTCCATTACAACGCACATATATGAGTTTAGGAGCTGAAATATGCTATACATAGTCGTTCCGAATTAGGGTTTGTGATGAAATAGCAGCGCGCGCCTCTTTTGATCGAGTGCTTTATGACGACGACGACCACGCGACATGAGTGCTAGTTTATCTTATGGGAAAGAGCTTCCGGTAATTTAAAGACATTGTTAAAACTTGATATAGTTCTAACTCCACGTACAGGACCAAGTCCCGGCGCTGAACGCGACGCTCACCCATCAGCTCACGTTACTAGCGGACGCGCGTGAGCTGGTCAAGGAAAGGGTTATACTTGAGCGTGAATATGCTCTTAGACTCTCGGTATGTTCTGCGCTATTATTTGAATGGCCTGTATGAACCTTGAATAGGCGATAGCGAAAAAGGCAGAGGAGAAACGAACGAGACATATGACACCTGCTGTACTCGGAGAAGAATGCAGCAAAGCGTGGACAGATGCCGATGTCCGGGGCAGGTAAGTCTCTAAATCCAGCTTTTACCTCTTTTCCTTTCTGCAGCGCGACCAGCAACTGATACCCTTGCCCAGTACCCTCGACAAGGCATACACTGCTCTACTCACTTCGATCGAGAACACAGCCTCGGACCACGATTCACTCGCGAGCGCACTTTCAGCCGAAGTTGCAGATCCACTCAAGACGCTTGAACGTTCAAAGGACGAATCGAGGAAGAAGCAGATGGCATTTTTCGCCAAGCTTGTTGGGGAGCGAGATAGGATATATGGGGAGCGGCTAAAGGCAAAGCAAAAGGTGAGGATGGTTTAGTGCAATATAAGTCTGCTTGACTGATACATAGATGATAAGTATGACGAAGAATGTGACGAAGTAGAGACGTTCCGACAGAAGCAGGTGAGTCAAGTTGTCTATTCAAGAGGGTTGTCTTACCCCTAAGGCAGGACAAAGCTGCAGACGATAAGCACGCAGACCGTGCAGCCAAGCAATATGACCAGCAGAAGACTGAAATGCAAAACAGAAAGAAGTGAGTTGTATCCCTTGCTTTTTGAGGCATGCAGCTTATTTCAGTGCAGTGCGTATCTTGTTCAGATTGCGATTGCCAACAACGTCAAGGATAGATTTTATGATCATGAGTTGCCTCTCCTCGAAGATGTAAGTAACGTCCAATTTCGCATAGAGCTAACACTGACTTGTGGTGCAGCAATTCCGTGAGCTAGATTTAATATGATGGTTCGATATGGGGGTGTTAATCGTATTTTACACAGAATCACATCATGCAGATACAATGAGGCGTTTGTCGCGGCTGCTTCTACATTCTCAAGCACTTCAAGAAGGTTATTTGAAGTCTGTTGGGCGGTGAGGACATTTGTGAATCCCAGTTGGCTGTCGCTGAAACTTGAGGCTATTTGACCTAGCTCAGTAGCCAATACCCAGGCTGCGCTAAATGCAATGGACCCAGATCAAGATCAAGCGCTTTATGCTTCCTTCAACCGACGACCGTTTAGTAAACCTTCAGACTGGGACTTTGAACCTTGCGACAGGTACTACGACACGGTTCGTCGACTGATTTCGGCCATCGGTTACTTAATTGACCTGCCCCTTGTTACAGTCTGAGGTCGTAGTCGAACCAGAACCAAAGATCTTGCTGCAAAATAAACTGCAACGATCCAGAGCCAAGATTGCAGAGCTGCTACCTGTCATCGAGGATAAATGTGCGTAATACAGCTCCGTTGAGATTGCCCTCGCTCACACTACTGTAGCCCGAGAGGTTTCGCGGCTCTCAAAGATTGTGGAGTCGTATGCGGCAAACCCAACGCTTGGAAATTACGATGAAGTTTGGGAGGTATGCGTTGCATTTATTATAATGTCAATTTCAACCCCAGCACTAACAATCTTGCTACACAAGAACCTACTCGACGGTACTCACCAACTAACTGATCTTGAACTAGTCCGAGCCGCACATGAAGCTGAAATGAAAGTAGTTGCGGCAGCTCTAGCGGGTGAGCCATGATTTCCACTAAGAGACTTCAAAACTTACATCGCGATAGGTGACGAGGGTGCGCAAAAGCCACACGAATTCAAGAGCACTTCGTTTTCAATTCCTGCGTCTTGTGGTTACTGCAAGGTAAGTCTCTGTGGGATGGGTGTATGCGGGAGCTACTCCCTTATTTGAACTCCTCAGACATCAATCTGGGGCCTTAGCAAGCCCGGGAAGATTTGCAAAATCTGCGGCGTTTCAGTTCACATACGATGCGAGCTGAAGGTGCGTCAAACATACATTTTTCCTTTTTTTTTGGTACCTACAAGGTATAATAGATGCCCGCAGAATGCGGTATTGCTCCAAGCGCTAGCCCATCTAAGGGGGCCAGCATCAACAGGAGTAGGTTGCGCTCCCCACCACAAGCGACCGTCTGCCGCCTAACATCAATCGCTAGATGCGTCGACCAGGTCAACGGCCTCGGCGATGCCTCCCACCAGCCCAAGCTCGCCTGCCGCTACCGCATTATCTAGTCCGCCGAGGGCCAATATTTCCACTCGTCCTGGTGCCACTTTAGCGGCTTCAGCTCCTCTCGCTGCCTCAGGCATTCAAGCTAAAGTCATGTATAGTTATTCCGCATCTGGCGAGTTCGAGGTGTCCGTAACTGGTGTGTTGCACTCGGCTGTCCGTTGGCGTAAAAAGATTTACTTCCCCAACAGACGGGTCTACCGTAAATGTAATAGAGCCAGACGATGGTTCTGGCTGGGTAAAAATACGCAACGAGCAAGGAGCGGAGGGGCTTGTTCCAGCCACGTATCTTGAAATACTCAGTCGTTCGCCAACAGTAAAGAAGCGGGCTCCACCTCCTCCGGTCAGGGCAGCACCCGCAGCCAAGCTCGGTACGTTTCTAGAATATGTACCCCATTCAATACGGCTCAACAGTAGATACAGTAAAGGCGCTGTACTCGTATGAAGCATCCGGGGCCGATGAGTTATCGTTGAAAGAAGGAGTTACCTACGAACTGACGCCTGACGGAGAGAACTATGGTGATGGATGGTGGGAAGGTATAGACTCAAGGGGGAAGAAAGTGAGCAAAGAGCCCAATGCGCTGTTCGTGTTTGCCTGACATACGGGCGTCATTTTATAGGGTATTTTCCCCAGCAATTACGTGCGTCTATTCCACACTTCAGCTAGCCAGTATACTTAGGAGTTTACACAGGTCGAACGTGTTTAAATACCCTACGCCATTGTAGCGGATCCCACTACATGCAGGGGTACCAGGCCAATTTTCTCAGCTGGACTGAACGGCATTGAAATACGTATATTATACCAACACAGCATGAAATCCACACAAAAACAATGATGCAAACGTATAGAGCTCAGCTGATTCTCTATTTCATCGAACATTATGCCCCGGCATCCCATACATGCCCACGTTACCCATCCCCATCCCGCCCATCCCACCTGCGTGCGAAGGGCCATTAGGACCCGACGGCCCGAACGGTGTGCTGACCGGAGGGGTAGGATATAAGCCTGTTGCGGGTGTTTCCGTTAGAGATGTTTTGACCAACGAAATAGACTAACGAACCGGGTGTTGGGAACGGCTGTCCCATAGCCATAGAACCCATTCCATTCATTTGCATGCTCATGCCTGGGAGCGAGATGTTCATATTATGAGATACTGCAGTGTGATGAACGTGCGCAGGTGTTGGGGCTGAGGGTGATGAAGCAAGGGGGTTATAGTTGGGCCCAAGTCCGTAAAGCTGACCACTGGACATTGGACTTTAGCGTCTTGTTGGCTAGCCAACTGGTGAAATGTTAATCACCTATACTTAGATTCATCAAACTGGTCCGGGAAGTAGTGCTCCTTCATTTTGAAGAACGTCATCGAAGTGAGCAGTGCATCGGATCCGGCTTGTTGCAGTGGTCCTATTCTTTGAACCTAGTGGCCCGTCTAATTAGTGCAGTCCTGCTAACACTCGAGAAAGACCGACCCCCAACTCATCAGCGATTTCTTGTAGGCCGCCTTTTGTTGCGCGAATACTCCGAGTGATGTACTAGTATATCCGTTGGCACATACGTGTCAGAATAAAATATCAACCAAACCTTTATGTCCAGGATGTGCGGGAACCACATGTGTACAAGCTCGAAGAAGTCCTCTTCTACGGAGGGCAATGGAGCATTTGTGAGTAACCTTAGCAGGTAGCCAAAGTCATAGCCGCTAAAAACGCCAGAGCTATTATACCAGAACACATTTGTTACATCAAAAAGTGTGAGCTCACCTATGAAAGCTAATCCATTTTACGCTCTCGAACAGCACTAGTCCACTGGTAATGAGCAGCTCGGCAAAATCATTAGGTTTGATTCCGTACTGCGAATCCTCATGTCGAGCAAAGTCAAGTCCAGACTTTTGCAGTAGTTCAATCGAGTCGGCG
Organism: Ceratobasidium papillatum; assembly: GCA_037042815.1. Taxonomy (NCBI): domain Eukaryota; kingdom Fungi; phylum Basidiomycota; class Agaricomycetes; order Cantharellales; family Ceratobasidiaceae; genus Ceratobasidium; species Ceratobasidium papillatum. Next base: position 11,745 of record JAYRCO010000335.1, on the reverse strand, counting down.
GAGTACATGTCCTCGCTAACAGGTGATTAATAGATACCTATGATTAATTATAAATGTACTCACTTCACGCTAAACTGAAAGTTAAACTGCCATGTACATATGCCCTCTGGCATATTCCCATCAGCATCCGACAACGTCAGCCCAATTTGAATTATTTTCAATAAATCGACATTGCACCGCATCGTCTGGTAGTGGTAGTCGGACGATGTTTTGAATGTTCCAATAGGCCGCGCAACTACTCCAGGAAATTCTGTGTCCTACCTAGTAGTGAGTAAGGCAAACTCAATATTGACGTGACGTACCATTGATATATACGGATATTGGTCAACTAAGGAACGTATCGCGTGCATCTCTTGATCGAGATTTGTTGCCCAGACATCGCGTATTCGGGGCATGGTAGCCATGATGGGAGAGTAAAGAAAACAATATGCAAGAACACAGAGTGATCGACCCTATTTATAGTTTTGTGCTGGGGTCTTTTCGCTAATGAGAGTTTGCTAGTTATATTTTTGAGGGGTGGCAGTAAGTGTTAGGAGGCTGACAATTGGAAATTCGAGTGACGCGGCGCTCAAGCCCGCCACCTTTCAAGTGTCAACAACACCAACTGTTTCCCGACACCGACTTTAGACTGGCACTCTTGTAATTCTGTGTGCACCTATCTTTCTCATCAATCGTTCTAGTTAGCAAGTCTACTAAACGTCGGTAATACATATTCTAGCTCGCCGATTTGTCCTGTAGTGTCCCTCAAAATTCTTTCTTCTACCCGCAAGCGAGGGTACTAGCAATAGCTCTTGAACTAAAGTTCATCTATCAACTATACCCATATACTTAGTAAAGTGTTGATTCTCTAGAGGTTGATCTATGATACTAATGATATAAGTTATTGCATCGATATTCTTTTTACAATCTAACCATATAGTTAAATGTATAGAAATGGTGTAGAGGCCAGCAATACCCGCCCAATATGGCTCAACTCAGTTTGCGCCTGTTTTGGTTCGAATTCCAACCGGTTGCGTTAGCAAACTGCGCCCAAGTACCTGGTCTTTCCGTACCACACCTAAATCAGTTCTCAAACTCTTCGGTGCTTACCCCTTGACCAAATGCGTTCAACCAATCATGCCTATATGCTAATTGCTAGGAATTCTATCATTGGTGCGTTCGACTTTTGGTCTTGTGCTAGGTTTGTGAACTTCTTGGTACACCTGAGTAATTAGCCGGCGTAAGTATGACAAGCTTGCTAATATCCGTTCGAGTATTTATTGTACTTGTAGCTAGCTCACATCTGCTTTCTTGTGACTGTTTGTTCTTCTGTAACTTGTCCATGATGTCGGCACTCGATTTTCCCTGGGAGGCAGTCTCGGTGCGGTACTCGCTGGCACATCTCGTTTACTCGGTAGCCGATCACTCGTACCTCATCCAACTTCCAAACTCGCCGGATTTGACCAGGGGTTTGGTCGTGTCATCAAATCCTACATGGCGACTGGAGCCAAAACACTCAGTCACGTTCTCTTCTTCTGTAGCTTCCGCATGTTTTATCGTTGGACCATCAATACTATGGAGAGTCGTATCAAAGCGTATGCTAACAGCACAAGGCTTTACTGGAGCAGGAGCTTCCCGATTTCGCCGGCTCATACAAGGGTCTCAAAACAGCTACTCGCAAAACAAACCGCGCAGCTCATATCACCCAGCCAACACTGTTTTTATGTTCGTGTTGTTCACTAGCCTAGCCACTACATCGCATATCACTCGACATCAGCTAATACTCCCAATGGGACGCATCGTTTCGCACCTCAATGAGTTTGTGTGGCGCCTAGCCTGAATGTTCATGGATCCCATATATTCAGGTTTTCCAACGGCCTGAAGGCTAGCATAGGTATAGGCTGTTGAAAGTTGTGCCCTATCTACAACTTCGATCCATTCATCTGTCTCATCGGATGAAGGGACGATGGAATAGGGTTGGTAGTACCAGAGTTAAATACGCGCATCGTACATTTTGCCCTCCCATAATAGACGAAACATCAGTATATCTTGAAGATCTTTCCGCTTGAGCCTATGGAAGTTTAGAACATAGTGGCTTCGCAAGCGGGCTTTTGGCTTCAGGGGAAGCAAAGATAGGAGAGCGACATATTTGTCCCACTCACGCGACCTACAGAGCATGAAAGAGAGTACGAGTTGTGTCTCCTAGCGCACCTGTGACTATATGCGCCGAGACGGGAGCGCAGATCGTTGAGACGGGACGCACGTGCGATTGGACAGGTACACAGTTGTGGAGCTTATCTCAGCCGAGGAATTAAACTAAATCGAAGTTCGTCATCGAACGGATGTGGATACCACCGAGCGCTTTCCGCTTCACCTACCCTATAGGCATTTGCCCAAACAACACGCCCATATAAATGCCCCTGTCTTTGCCCTTGTCGCCCTCATCTCGCTATGATCCTCTCGACTCTCCCCCTCTTTGCACTAGCTGCAGTCTCCGTCGCAGCTCCCATTGAGCAAGCTCCGCTCGGCGGGGATGTACATGTACTTCACGGCACGCTCTCATCTTGGGCTCGCGCTGTCAAAAAGCGCTTCATCGCCGACGTCGAGGCCTGCGTGCCATCCATTCGAGCCAACGCCACCGACAAGTCGGCGGCCTGCGCTCAAGCCGCAAAATGGTCTATTGTTATGGGCAACGAAGCTGGCGATCTCGACTCACTCACCAGTGCTATTGCTTGGGCCTTTTATCTAGCCCACGAGGAGCTTGCAGACATCCAAGGCAAGAAGGGAAAGCACGATGACAAATGGGAAGAACGCCCGGTTGTGCCTCTACTTCAAACCGAAGAGGATGCTATTGATCTGAGGCCTGAAAACAAACTTGCGCTACGTGAATACGGCAATATGCGACGTGGACATGCAGACATTCTCAGTATGTAACATCACTGCTGTTTGACCTCTCGGCAGTAACTCATCAGCTACTCCAGCGATTGACGATCTCCCGTTGCCACCCAATGAGCTTGCGCCGTACATCGATGGGATCTATCTCGTGGACCACAATCGCGTTCGGTCCGACTGGGGAGAAGCCGGAGCCAAGGCTGTCAAGGGCGTGCTGGACCACCACAACGACCTAGGTATGTTTGTATTTCCAGGGAGTACCAACATTGCACTCATTATTTCGGCTCCCAAGGACTCTATCCCGATGCCAAGCCCCGGGTGATCGAACCCTCCGGTTCGTGCGCCAGCCTCGTTGTTCATGAAATACTTGGCTTGTGGGACAAGGACGATGACGACTTCGTGTTCAAGGGTGAATGCATCAATGTATGTTCTTTTTGACGTCACAAACTCGCGCGATAATCAACTATCATGACGTCTAGTCCGTTGTTACTCCGTTCAAGGCTCATCCCACCGATATTCCAATGGAGATGGCAGACTTGCTTCTCGCCGTGATTGCTCTTGACACTGACGATTTCCATCGCGGGAATGGCCATGACCTGAGGGCTTCTCAAGCCGTGTGGCGCTGGAGCTCGTTCTGTGGAGGAAACGAAGAACGAGAGGAAGTGATGGACAGGTAAGCAATTTAATCTAGCACGTTTGATGCGGCTACAATCGACTGTCTTTAGATTGGATAAGGAGCTTGGGACCGCGAAGAAGGATCTGAAGCATTTGGGTGTGAGAGACCTCCTACGTAGGGATTGGAAGGGCGACATGTAAGTTGCCTCATATCAGACTTCGGTTATGGTCTAACCTCTGTTACAGCATTCCTGCCCCCAACGCATCTTCAACTGCACTTCATCTCGGTATCGCGTCCATCCCTGTATCGATGCGCTCTCAGATTTCTCGAGCTGGCAACCATACTCCTGCTGCTTGGTTTGAAGCTGAGAAAGCCTGGACAAAGGAAATCTTGGCGGACGTCAGTCTCGCGCTTACAAGCTATCGTGAAGGAGGAGTTGGCGACGAAATATGGGGCGACGATGATGATGAAGATGACGAGCCAGCAAAGGGTCAGAAGCGTCGTGAGATTGCCTTGGTAGTTCAAGATGGTCGTCGGCTGTCTCGAGAGGAGGCCAACTCACTGTTTGCGACTATCTCAACCGTAATCGAGAACGCCCCGGAGCTTAACGTGACCGAGTGGACAGGCGGTGAACTGGGTGGCGAACGTCGGATGATTTGGGATCAGTGGATTACCAAGGGGAGCCGAAAGGTCGTGCGCCCCGTTGTGGAGCGCGCAGTGGAACAGTGGTACGGACAACCTATCTTCAGCCGGGATGAGTGAAGAAGAAAAAAGCTGTCGTTTTAAGCTTATTGAAGCCTTGGTATTTTGAACTTTGGCTCGCCTAAGCCCATGTATTTGTATAGTGCCTCTGAATGTTTCTGTGCTTTCTTGAATCTGCAATGTATGTTTATTGACCAAAGCAAGTCATACATCTGGCCTCCGGGGTCTGTCTATGCTACATAAATACCGGCGCTACAGGGGGACAATACAATCGGTAAGAACTAAGGTGCATTCCCAGTCGAGGGAAGAAGAAAACAAACAAGGTCAACTTGGGAAACAAAAGAAAAAGAAAAAAGATAAACTGTGGGTATAAACTCGTATGAGTGCCTGATTGGCAGACCGAAAAGCTGGGTATGGAGACGAAGGTGCGAACAACTTGGCAACTAATCGAGTGCGCCGAGCTCCGAGTCCGACTCGGGTCCGATGTTGCCTAAATCGCGGGGTTGCCACTTCTTGTTCATAAACTATACAAGATCAAATTTGAATATAAGTTTCTCGTGGGAACAAACTATTACTCGCGTTCCACGTAATCTTTTGAACACCCTTGCTTAACGGGACGCCAAGCTTTTTGAAAGCTTTCGGAGAGAGGTCTGCCGGTGTAAGGAGTCAGGGACGTAGCTCATACATTATATGCGCGCTAATTCTTGGAAGACGCATTGTGGAAGCCGGGGAGTATATGGGATGTTGATAGTGAAATTTTTGTTTACCTATATCATACTTTCCACACGGTGGGCAGCTGTCTCGGACCTTGGCATATACAGTTTTTCCATTGGCCTTGATTTTAACGTACTGTGGATATTATCGTGCTGCTCAACATTTAAGGAGTCAAAGACAGACAACTAAGAAACTTACCTGATCACAATGAGAAGACTCATAGTACATCTCAGTAGAAATTGCAACGATCAAGTCATCACTATTATTCCATTTTCCACAGTGGCCTACCAGTGAGAGAGATGAGACTCAAAGCTTAGAAAGCAAAGACACAACACACGCACCTTTGCCGGGCGTAAACCAAGTAGCCTATAATTCATGTTATTGAGTCTTTGCGTTAGTTAACTGTATTCCATGATATTCCTACCTTGCCGCTATGAGTGACACGTTTCTCGAATACCGAGCCTTCGACGGGCGAGGTATCCAAAGGGGCAGCCGCAACAAGCATAACAGCAAACGCAAACAAACATACAAAGTACTGCATTTATGAATGGGCAAGCGAAAAGGATTGTGTTTGAATGAGGGTTGTTTCAACTCTAGAAAAGCAGTTACAAGCAGGAAGAGACACAAGAACGGCGTAGTCAAGCAAGCAGTCTCTTTATATGCAAAACTTCTGTTCGCACCGCCCTAATAACAGACATAGGTCATATCCCCCATGCCAAGTCATTCCATTTGGTTTGATGCGCATATATTAGGGGTTTCTCCGCGGCTCGGCCATATGAGTCGGCAACGCTCCAGAGCGCCCGGTCAAATAAGCTGTAGTTCAAGGCTACCGGGAATGATGCCATCAGTCGTTAGTTACCGCTTATGTCCTGCCGATGCCGGCACTCATTCAACATACAACATGCTATCCCTTTCTTTGTGAAATTTCTCGTGGGAGCTCGTAGTCGTTGAGTACTGCCAAGGTTGTTCATAGACCGAAGCCGGGATGCATGCGATTGGGTTCTATCTCTGGTTAGCTTTTGTGTAGCATACCTGGATACCTCATATAATTTGGCACCATAGACTTGGAAACAATAAGGCGACTCTAACCAAACGCGTCCAGAGACCGCGATAGTCAACAAGCTCAAAGGATCGACAAATTTGACTGATCGCGTCAACTCTTCAAATAGGTTTCCAAGCGTTTTCCTCAAGAGGACCAGACCCCGCCACACCACGCAGTCACGAACTGGGCAGAATTTATTTGTGTGTTTCTGGCTTCCTGGTGATAAGGGGCGTGTGCGGCAACCGTGCATGTTTCTAAACTGCGGTGTGAAATGTTTTTGGTCTCATTCTTGGTTGCTCTTTTCATGGTATTTAAGATGTCCAACGATGCTGTTCTTCGTGAAACCATCTCCTCCCCCTTTTGCGACTCAGCTACGATATAAAGCGTTTGATAATGTTGATTACACTTTTTCAGCTAACTCTATTTACCTTGGCATTGTCAAGCGTATTTTGTGTGCCTGCTCCCAATCGTATTAGCTCCGAGTCGGCAGCGACAAACACAACTACTTCTATACTTGAGAAACGGGTTACACACGTTGGTCGAGTACGCCGAAATATCTCCCCTTAGTTGCTCGGGCTGACAATATGTAGGCGACATGGTTCCACGCTGGCTTGGGTAACTGTGGGTCTTATGATAGTGACGACCACCCTATAATCGCGGTCTCTAGCGCCATGTACCAAGGGGGAAAGAATTGTAACCAGGTATGCTTCAAGAAACGTTTATGGTTTTGATTATTGGGCTGTTCAAACGTGTCTGTATTGCAGTGGGCACAGTTGACCAATACTAAAAATGGAAAGAAAGTATACGCGCGGATGCGAGATAGCTGCCCACCATGCGGATACGATGATATTGGTAAGTGAACACTCGACGTTGGTCTGTATGCTCAACTGAAGCTTGCGTATCAGATCTCTCACCAGTAGCGTTCAAAGCGTTGGCACCTTTGAGCGATGGCGTGTTTACTGTCTCCTGGCATGTAAGTATATGCTGAAAAGCGTAGCCTAGGAATTTTCGACTGACCTCTAGTATTTCTAGTTCATGAATCGCAATTTTTCTCCTTGATAAACTTTAAAAACACGCTTGACAGTCATTGTGGCGCCGTGTAGGGATGTGTAGCTCGGTGTAGATTTTTTGCCTCCTAGAGTTCAAAACAACCCGTGGTTGTGTATAGTTATTGGATATTAGACTGTTACCATGGGCTGTATATAAATTTGTTGATGTAATTGGATAGATATATGCGCATTCGTGGCATAAGCTTTGGGCCTTTCCAGTTCTCTTTTGATCATCTAACGCGTATATTTCACGTTACATATTGCTCCTCTTCATTACCCTCTCATCCTTACCTGCCTGCTCTATTTTTCTTCAGCATTTCTTTTAGCTCAGCTTCTCTTCCCCTGTTTCTTGCGCCCTTCGCCTTTCTGTGGGGTTATCCTTGTCATGCCTTGTCTTAGTTCACATAGATACCCTCTGAGCGAATTGAATTGCTTTTTAAGTCCTGCAATTTCGATCTACCTGTCCTGGCGGCGAGGGATCCCCAGAGCCGCCCATTCTGCTGCCTGTCAATATATGGAGATCTGTGTACCTCCAGCCTTATCAGACCCGACGGCTTTGCCCCGCACTCTATCACTTCTCCAGGCCCGCAGGTGATAGGATTTTAGGTTAAGTCATGATGTAACGGCCAAAGACGCCCGAAGGCATACCATGGACAAGTAACGAGAAGAAAGGCAAACAAAACTTGACATTCACTAGAAAGACTTGAGGGAATAAAAGGAAACGTATCAGAGGATGGATGCCTTCGACAGTGCCCAAAGGGCCGCCATAGCTTGAGCAAATACATGTACGTCAAGGGCACGCTTGCATGGCATAGGCTCATCATCCATAAGATCTCGCGATTGCAGGGATCGGAAGGGTCCTCGCCGGGGGCCAATCGCCGGGAATAGCGCCAAAGTGCGTGGCCGGTCACGAACGCCCAGGCTAAATAGCTTCTGCGCGCAGCGCTCTGCAAACCACCACCATCATCATCACAACAACTGGTAGCTATGCGAATTTTGTCTAGGTCGGTCATAGTATCTGCTGTGGCAATTGGGGCATACGGGGCTCATCATCATGGGTTTGGTACTGGACAACAACCAATTCGCCACGGAGAACATAAGTCAGATAGCCACGGATTTAGAGTGGCTATTGTCGGAGCTGGTTAGTCCAATGTAGACGATGAAAATACAAAGTCTGAACCAAACCTTACCATTCCTAGGTGCCGCCGGTTCATCGGCTGCGTTCTGGTTATCAAAGGCTAAATCAAGACTTGGTGAAAATGTGACTGTAACTATCTACGAGAAGAACGATTACATTGGTGGCCGTAAGTCAAGTCATTTTTCTACTCGAGGTTTTTTCTTAGATTTGAGGTCTAGGAAGCACTACTGTCTGGCCTTACGACGACAAAAACATTCCGTCAGTTGAGCTCGGCGCTTCTATTTACGTTGATGCCAACAAGAACATCGTCCGCGCCGTAAAGGAATACAATCTCCCAATTATTAAATATGGCGACGAAAACGAAGAGACCGCTATATGGGACGGCCAGCAATTCGTGTTAACGGTGAGCTACGTTCCGGCCAGATGTCAGTTTCAGTCACTAATGGATACACGAACAGATTTCTGATGGCGGATTTTGGAGCTGGTGGCAAACTATCAAACTCCTTTGGCGCTACGGATATTACTCTCCAACTAAAGTTCGCTCCCTGTACGTCTTTTTCCTACACTCCAAATCACACCGATTGATCACAACAATAGAGTAAAGGATATGATCGACACCTACTTAAACTTATACAATCCACACGCCCCCCATGCCTCTATCGCCGACGTTTCTGAATCGCTTAATTTCACGTCACTTACGTCCGCAACTGCATCTGCCCACCTTGCATCCCACGGTGTCAGTCAACTCTTCATCCACGAACTAGTAGAAGCCGCTACACGAGTCAATTACGGGCAAAACGCTAACGATATCCATGCGCTGGAGGGCATGGTTAGCCTCGCCGCAACAGGAGCACAGAGTGTTGCAGGCGGAAACTGGCGGGTATTTGATCGGTGGGCGAAAGAGAGTGGTGCCAAGGTGAAGCTCGGGGCCACCGTTCAAACTCTGCGAAAGAGCAATAGTGGAAAGTGGCATGTGGGTGTCGAAGGTAGCGGGGAGGAGACATACGACGCAGTAGTACTCGCTGCGCCTTACCATGGCACGAAGATTGAGATTGAAGCACCCGAGCTCGACTTAGCAGAAGCTTTCCCGCCAGTAGACTATGTCCATCTCCACGTCACATTATTATCGACGACGTCGGACCACCCTCAAGCATCATACTTTTTACCTAACGCGGCTCCGGATACCAAGATTCCACAAACAATCCTCACTACATCCACTGGCCCCGTCGAACCAGAGTTCAATAGTCTAACTTACCACGAGACCATTCAGCGCGACGGAAAAACCGAACGCGTTGTCAAGATCTTCTCAAAGGCGAGGGTGAGCGATGACTGGTTGGAAAAGGTGTTCGGTGCGGGAACGGTTGGCTGGGTGTTTAGAAAGGAGTGGGATGCGTATCCCGTACTACCTCCGACCACAACCTACCCATCTGTCAAGCCTGCCCTCGGAATGTACTATGTCAACGCGTTTGAACCGTAAGTCTGCGTGTTTATTGACGTTGGGCAGTCAGCTGACGCCGTTTTAGGTTCATCTCAACGATGGAAACCGAAACAATCTCGTCTCTCAACGTCGTAGACCTCTTGCTGCAGGACCATTACGGTCGCGGAGTCTGTGGACAGAAGAAAGGCGAACGGTATGACCCACCCCATAACATTTCTCCGGATTTCGTTTGGGGATGGGATTGCCCTTAACTCAACCGCGTCTGCGCGGATAAAAATCGAGCTTTAATTTTTCTTCGATAAACTGTATAGTATCAAAGCAACTTGCCAGCACCTCTTCTGTTAGAAATATATATGACTTAAATGGATAACGCAAGCATTAGCTGAGCCGTTGTATACAAAAAGAGGCTGAGAGAGAGAAGCAAGCCACGCAAGAAAAACAGCCTATCATTAAGATGTCCTCTTTTTCTTCTGGCGTGAAGAATACAAGTCCTTTCTATCAGTGATTCTTTCCCGCAGTTCTGCGATGGTCTGGAGCTTGGGGACTGCAACAGGAAGGACCTGTATACTCTTTAGTTTGCTTAGTGGACAGCTGGTCTGGAGTTGTCGAAAAAACTGACCTGGATGTCGTTATGCATGGCAAACCGATCCCCTGGGTTGACAACAAACTTGGCTGAAATTTCAGACAAAAAGGCAGAAGTTGGTTCTACCGGAGCTTCAATGATGACCGCCGATGTATACTGAAGTACTTAATGAGTATCAATTGAATAGATCAACTAGATAAGACTCACTCGGCATTGTAAGACCGCCAAAACACGCTCCAGGGTATCTAATAAAGGTCGCTCTCCACAATCGTCCCACACATCCTACGTATTTATTAGCAAATATTCTCCTCACTCCCACTTCGTACACACCTGCTCTCCCCATACGCCAACGATCAAATACGCGTTTTCCCGTACTTGCGACGCACGACGTAGTAACTCCACATGTGCGGCCCCAAACACGTCCCAGGACCCGCCAATGTACACAACATCTTGACCATGCTCGCGTGGAATAGTATCGTGCCTGTTATTTGGATCTGAAAGATCGACGATTGGTGGAGGGACTGTACACGATGCCGCAAACTCATCGATAAGTTTCCAAAGGGCCTCCTCGGGCGCCAAGAGCCGTGTCTCGGGGAGCACGATGCGATCGATTATGAATGTTGTCGAGATGCCATCCCTAAACCAGAACTTTAAGTGGTGGTACTAGGCGAGTGAAGAACTTGAAAACATACGTCCGGGGATACTCTTTGTACTTTCCTGCCTTTTTGGCCTTTTCATAACAGTCGTTACCTACAAAATGGGCGTTTGAGCTATACAAAAGCGCCAGAAATCAGATTCACTACCTTGGCCATCCTAGAGGTCGACCTTACATGATGAGCTGGACACCCACAGCATCAGTTCCAGGATCACTTACCAACACGGGGTCATCGCCGTGGCATACATAATCTGCAGATATGTCAACCCTATTATGAGCCAAAAGTAAGAACCAGATGCTCACCGATGTCGTATTTGGCAACATAGTCCATATCGGTGACATACGGTACATCTTAGCACCACATTATATCGTCAGGAGGTTGATCGCGGTTCCGAAAAACGCAACTGAGCACATGCCTTCTGCCACTTCTTCTACCCATCGGCAACCGCGAATCAGATCGTACCTAGCTAATGTTAGCGAGAGGTCGTGTTGGCATCGTACTCGGCCAGCTTACCTTTCACGTTCGTCGAATAGTGTGGGCCCCTTGTTTCTGTTTGACTGTTTTTCAGTGCCAAGCCATGGGTAGATACAGTAGGTTTACTTCTCAATAATTCGATCCGAGTGCACGCCTACAATTACATAGTCTCCGAATTGCCTACTTTGGCGGACGGCATTCGCATGCGCAAAGTGGAAGCCATCAAAGCAGCCATCAAGCCTAGACATGAAAACAAACGATTGGTGATCAGCACAAGAGCAAAAGGCTATATGCGCAGCGAGATTACCATAGACGGGCTTTGGGTGGGTCTTCAGGCATGGTGGCAGGTTGGAGCCTATGTTTATCGGGCGATGCATGATAACTTTGGGGTTCGCGCGATCTGAATCTTTGGGATCAATGTCGCGTAAATAGACACGTGATCGTGAGTTTGATAGGCGCGGG